>SZYD01000209.1:0-42728 GCA_009363875.1 Mikania micrantha
TCAAATTAAAGATAATAAAATTATCTATTTTATGGTGTAATTTATTTTAAAAAACGATTAACCGTTTAAAAGTTATTCGATTTTAAAAAAAATGGTGGATCTTGATTTAACCATAAAAAGTCAACAAATGTAGGTTTTCTTTTTTACCCTTTCACCCTTAAAATCACACAAGTTTTTAATGAAAAGTGTGGAACACCAGATCCAAACCATTGATTAATTTGATGAAGGGCCAGAAATCCTTCATATCCTTCTTACGCTAAACCTCCTTTGTATCCGATCCGGCTCCTATATGTATGTATGTATGTGTGTGTGTATGATCAATAAAATCAAAAGCGACAAATTAAATGACAAGTCAAAGTTAAGATTTTTTCTGTTTTTTGTTATTATTCAGATATTCTTAGTTGATACTTTATATGGCAAAAAAATTAAAAGAAAAGTTGGGATATTTAATCTACAAAATAACAACAGTACTCTTAGCTATCTAAATAAAATCATTTTAATTTCTCTCTCAGCAGGCCAGTGTTTCACTCCTATTTGATATTTTTACAAACCTATAAATTAATTAAAATTGAGAAACAAAATATATATATGAATCTTTATATTTATTAATTTTTTTTATAATTGAACTTAAATACAAGAATTTAAGATGGCATACATAAACTCCTTTGGTGTAGACAGACCGTAGAGTGCAAGGAAGGCCGGCCTAATTGGTCGAACAACCCAAGCAAAAGCTTAGGGTTCTAAAAAATATAAGGTCACAAATTTTTTTAAAAACTTGTATATGCAATAGTGTCCTTTTTTTTGTTCCGTGGTCTTTTTTAGCTTGAAGCTTCTGAAGAGAATACAAGATTCGACAAATACCCACGTAAAAGCATTCTAATAACCAATAATAAAAGACTTTATAAAAAAACTAATTATGAATATTTTATTAAAAATTTACATTTAAAAAAACTAGAAAATTAAATTTAATCTAAATCTTTTAATCAATGTAAATGTAAACAATTTTTTTTAACTCCAACAGATATAAACTTTTAGTTTATTATTTTCGTTCTCAAGTTTGTATAAAAGAAGAGATTTATTTAACGTAACTATTAATGAAAGACTCCGACTTTTTATTCTGTTAAGGCTCTAAAATAGTTGAGCGGCTCTTGAGTCCAAGCCAAGTATATGCCTGCCAAAAATACCCGGCCCGTACCGTGTCTCCTCCTGCGCAAGCATTCACTGGCATCTAGATGTTGCGCGGAGAACAAATATTCTTTACATATTCTTCGCAGTCTTCGCCATTTATCTCCGGCTGGCAGCCACAATATGGAGTGCTTAACATGGTTCGCCACTTTGGTGAGGTGGAGATTTGGTCGCCCGGAGAACGACTGGTCATGCTTTTGAAGGAACTCTTTGGCCAGATCCGGTGATGACACGACTATGGTTGTTCGACTTCCGAGCTTGAGTGACATCAAAGGACCGTAACGCTTGGCGAGTGTCGCAAGAGAGTGGTGCGGTTTGTCACTGATGTGTAAAAGGTTTCCGATGATCGGCAAAGGGAATGGTCCCGGCGGAAGCCGCGAGTTGCGGCGGCCGGAGATGGTGGTCAGACCATAGGTGATGATTATTAAGATGAAAGAAAATAAGATATAGTAGATCAAATAATCCATTAGCTTATGTTTGTGTACGGTGGATGCTTTGTGATTGTGGGTTTGCTTGTAGTTTTAATTATATATAGTGAGGTGTGTAGCACGTACGATAAAGAAACGACAGTTCAGAAATCAATCACTATACTACTGCTAGTTTTGAACCGTTGTGACTGGTCCCTTCAATCCGGGGGTTCATTCGAGTTGGTTTTTCAGGTTATTTTTGGGTTTTGAAAATATAAAAATGGAACCAAAAATCAAACCAAATAACCTAAGTATATATATTTGCTTCTCGGGTTTAATAAGGTTGGGTTAAACAGTTCTCGACTTCCACTTGAATAATTATGTTTTCCGTTTTTTCATACAAACCATAGTTTATTTAAAATGGTTACAATGTTATAGCAAAACAAACTAGAACATGTTTAACAAACCAAATCAAAATCTCAATTGTTTAACAAACCAAAACCTAAACAAACAAAAACTTGTCTACTAGAACACACAACGCTATTGTCTAATTTTCTTCAATAATGTCAGCGATGTCTGGGAACTTAGAAATTGGGAATGTACTTCAAAATTCAACCACGTCTGGTGTGCGTTTTTCAGGTAGACTCCATAGATTTGATCTGGGTATTCGGGTCATACATATTACTTACAAAAATATTAATGGAAAACTAATTGGGTCTATCCGAATATGTCCCTATAGCGCCGAAAGACCGAACCAGTTAATATTCTCATGTTTAAGTTACGGTTCTTGGGTTTCTCGGATTCGGGTAAACTTTTTTCAGATTGGTTTTTCGGATTCGGGTAAATAAACACACCCCTACTTCAATCCAGTTATTTTTAAAGATTGATTATTAATTATATTAAATATTGGTCTCATGTCAAATTTTGATTAAACATAGATTTAAAAAAATTTTTTCTCCATCATATTAAAATTCAATAAGATTTTTGTTTCTGCTATTGTGTTTCTGAAGAAATTATTCTCAAGTTTTGGTCTGTTTACCTTGAGGATTTTTGTTTATCAATCTATTAATATTTGGATCATACGCCAATGATATTTTAATTTTATATTAATGATTTATCATATTGATAATCGTTTATTATGTTTGTTTTGTAGTAATTTAAGTTGGGTTCCTAATTTTGGGAGCGAAGAATATATAAAACATAGTTTTTCACAAGCTATGCATGTATTCAAGTGTAGAACGTAACCATGTTACGTGGAGTCTCTTATGGGCACGCGTAATGCAAGTTAGATATGTGCATCCATGTGCACAAACATGTTTGACGTACATATATATAATCAAGTTATATAAATGTTCACACACACAATATAATTATGTTACATTTTAGATTACATATACGTAATGAGGTTCACCACAAGAAAGAGAAAATTTAGCGACAACAAAATTCCTCGCAATAGCTCCCTTTTTTTGCCACGTTAGGCTATACTCTATAGCGACGACTTGTCTCTGCTGGCAAGTCGTCTCTATTGCCCGGACTTGTCGTCGCAACAGAATAACCTATAGTGACGACTTGTCGTCGCAATATGGTTAATTAAAATATTATTATTATTTTTGGTATGATATAATAGAAATAGTGGAAGATTACAATAAGCTGGCAGGTAAACGGGCAACTAGTTGCGCCGCCACCCCCTTTTGAATAGCAAATCCAATTCTACTAAAAACAATTTTTTGGGTCCTAAGAGTCGTGACGTTACTATTCATGACCCTCTGAACTCGGTTCAGAAATTTCACAAAAATTATTTTTTTAAATTACAAAAATGATTTTTCATTTAAATTAAAAAATATAATAATAATAATAATAATAATTTTGATTAAAAAAGAAAATTTAATATAAAATTTTTAATATTTTTTCCGTTTGTCGTCGCCATAGCCTCGAATAAAAAAAAATTCCCAGATGTGTAAACTTGCTTATATTTACATAAATATGCTAAACCTGCTATATAATTTAAAATCATGCTAAAATTAACACAAAACAACTATAAATCATAGTGTGAAACATTTCACACTATGATCGATTTATTTTTTATTCATCTTCATATTTACGTGAGCATAATTAACTTACTTGTGTACGTGTTTATATATTTGTAAACATTTTTTTATATAAACTAACATATATGTAATCTTTATTTTTATCTTTACTCTATAATAAAAGAATAAAATTTTGTCACTTGTCAATTTTTCACACCAATAAGAACACTTGTCACATTTTTACAATATCATTGCCACATGTCAATTACATATCATCTCACTTAATTCTCTCTCATATTAAATAACAATTTTCTCTCTTATTAAATAAATTATTTTTCTTTTATAATAAAACACACTTGAAAAATTTTTATAAAGCAAGAAATATTTTATTATTAAAAAAACAAAATTTATGTAAAAACAAGTTATCTTATAGAATGATTTTTTTTAAATAAAATATACTAAAAAAATGAGTTTTTAAACAATGAGATTTTTATAAACAAATAACGTTTTTTAATTTATTTAAAAACAGAAGTAATAAAAATGATAGAAAAGTTACAATTTTGGTCTGTTATGTTTAACGCTATTTTTAAATTCGGTCATTTAACTTTAATAATTACAAAAATTATATTTATATTGTTGATTTATAAAAGTTAGTTTTTAATATAATATAAACCAAAGTTTTTAACGTCAGTTATTTCAAAAATATAAATTGTTACACATCATAAGGTCATATATTATTTGTATAGTGATTAAAGTTTTTAAATATTTTTTATTACTTAAAATATATATTAATATGTCAAAATATCATTTTATAATTGCTAAATTTTCATTAATAATTATTTGATATTTTATATTAAATCCGTGTAACACACGGGTTAATATATAACCTAGTAAGATTAATATATACCTATATTTAACCAAGTTTACATATAGTTGTAATAATGATCCTTTACCGTGATAAAGATGAAGATGTAAATGAAACCAATTGTTTGATTAAAGAATTCTACATTTACTTTTTTAGGTATATTTATGCCTTCAAAAATAGGAAAGTATGATTTGGTTCATAGATGTTGCATGGTTTTTGTATGATTTGTTATGTACATTAATGCCTAATTGTTTTTTATTTACTTATTGTTCTGAACGAGTTATTCATCAATGATTTAATCTGCACTTTTTTCATATATGCGTTCACTCGAATAAGACGAATAACATATACATAATCAAAAACTGATTTTAGAGGCTACTGGTCGTATATTTGTAATATATATATATATATATATATATATATATATATATATAGAGGACGGTTATAATACAAAGGATTTTAACGTGAGAAGCGTAGGAAGCCACAAGCTTTTGACATTTGTCATCAAGGTAAAAGGCAATATCGTCCATATATAATTACAGATCGTGACTCAACAAATTACAGACCGTAATTTAACACATGTAATCAATGACCAACTGCATAATCACGTATCACTAAATCACGTACCACGTTATATGAAAATCACAGACTGTCATTTAACATGCATAATCAAAGGACCAACTGCATAATTACGTACCAATAATCACGTACCAAACACTAAAATCACGTACCACGTAAAAAAATCGAAAAAAACTACAACAATAATATACTCAAATTAAAGATAATAAAATTCTCTATTTTATGGTGTAATTTTTTTAAAAAAACAATTAACCGTTTAAAAGTTATTCGATTTTTAAAAAAATGGTGTAACTTAATTTAACCATAAAAAAAGTCAACAAATCTAGGTTATTCCTTTTTTGTCTTTCATCTTTAAATTAACGGAAGTTTTTAATGAAAGTGTGGACCACTAGATCCTAAGACCATTGGGTATGCCAAGTGACCCAATCACTCCACGTATGCACCACGTAGGCGCCACATAAGCACTCACTACAACCACTCACGCCACCATTTTGGTGGAAATGCCCCATTACCCACTCACTCCACGTAATCATTCCTTTATATATACATGTGTGTGTGTCTGTGAGAGAGAGAGAGAAAGAAATATATGTGTGTGTGTGTCGGTGTGAGAGAGAGAGAGAGAGAGAGGAAGAGTCACGCCGTTGTTGCACCCACGCCTCCCCCTCTCACGCCCACTCACGCCCCAAGGGGGGCGGTGTGCCACGCCCTTTCACGCCCCTCTCACGCCCACTCAAGGGGCATACCCCCTAGTCTAACTATTAATTAATTTGATCAAGGGACATAAATCCGTCTTATCCTACTCACGTTAAAACCCCTTTGTATCCGATCTGTCTTCTATATATATATATATAGGAAAAATCAAATAAGAAGAGTTTTTTGCCTAAAAAGAGTGAGAACTAATAATAATTTGACACGTGTCACATAATTTAGGTATAAAGTCTTATTTTTTTATACTAGATTTCTATTTTTTTTGTACTAGATTTGTTCTATATTTTTTTATATTGGATTTTTGTGGTTTTTTGCATTAGATTTTTGTTTTTTGTGCTATATTTTATTTTTTTTGTACTGAATTTTTTTTGTACTAGATTTTTGATTTTTTGTTAAGATTTTGTTTCTTTTTGTAATGTATTTCGTTTTTTGTACTGTATTACTGTTTTATGATGACATGTGTCAAATTTCTGTTGGTTCTTACTCTTCTTAGGCATAAATCACTTCTTAATGGATCCAACCCCTATATATATATATATATGTATCCTATTTGTAGACCAACTTATGTTAGAAAACGACGTATGGGACAACAATTTTTCAAACGTCACAAAGTCTTGGCAACTGGCAAGTGCTCTTAATTACCTATAAATTTGGAAATTAAGGCTACTGGCTATGAATTTGCCACATCTTATCCGTAGAAAAATTGAATTTTCGTCTTATATATGATCGGACAAACAAATATAGAAGATTCATCAAAAACAAGACCGACTATATTACTATTTTTGGTGTTCAAAACGAATATAAAATAGGGAAAATGTTATATAAACATAATCAACTTTTGATTTTGTTCCAATTAAATAACTGTAACTTTGTTTTGTTTCAATTAGGTAATTTAAAAAACTAAATGCCAAAATAGTCCCTGTGTTTATATCAAAAATGTCATTTTAGTCCTTAAATAAAATGTGTTGCCATTTTAGTCCTTGTGTTTTAATTTAGTTGTCGTTTTAGTCCTTCTAGTTGCCATTTTAGTGACTATATTGACAATTAAATTTCAAACACAAGGATTAAAATGGCAACAAAAATTTAGACGAATGACTATACCGGCAACTAAATTAAAAAACAAGAATTATAATGGCAACAAATTTATTTAGGGACTAAAATGATATTTTTGATATAAAAACATGGACCATTTTGGCATTTAACTCTAATTTAAATTTGATTTATGTTCTAATACTAGATAAAAAAACCTGGATAACAGGTAATGTTGATTCGTTTAGGCTTTATAAGTGCATTTTTAGATGATTTTATGACTCGTAGAAAGTTTTAAACGTATTTTAGACTCATTTGTGCATTTTGTGTTTTTTTAAAATGTTATAGAAACGGGTCATAAAATATCAAACAGGTCATAAAATTATCTAAAATGCACTTATAAAGCCTAAACGAATCAAGATTACCTGTTATCCAGGTTTTTTTTATCTAGTATTAGAACATAAATCAAACTTAAATTACCTAATTGAAACAAAACAAAGTTGCGATGATTTAATTGGAACAAAATCAAAACTTGGTTATGTTTCTACAAAATTACCCCTATAAAATACGAGGCCTTTTTTTAACTTGGGGTTGGCCACAATTTTCGGTTTATAATTATTTTAGTTCTATCCGTGAAAATTTACCTTAATTTTGATAATACTAAAAAAATCAATTACCAGTCAAACTCAAAGTTTAAGGTAGCGTTTGGTATACATGAATGAATGGTGGAATGGAATGAGTCATTACGTTGGAATGAAAAGAAGCGTGTTTGGTTACCACATAGGAATGAAATGTACTATTCCATAAGGAATGTGATTCCTTCACTTTTGATGATTTTCATTCCTTCTCTTGAAGGAATGATTCGACCAATGACCCGACCCATGTCCAAAACATTACCCGACCAATGTCCAAAACTATGACCGACCTATGACTAGAACCCAACCCGACCCTTGACCTGACCCATGACCCGAACCATGACGCGAACCATGATTCGAACCATAACTCGAACCATGACCTGAACCATAATGCAAACTATGATTCAAACTATGACCCGACCCATAAAAAAACCCATGACCCAAACCATGACTCGAAAGATGGCCTGAACCATGATTTGATCCATGACTCAAACAATTACCCGACCCATGACTCAAACAATTACCCGACCCATGAACCAAACCATGACCCGACCCGTGACCCAAACCATGATCTGAACTATGATCTGTCGCATGACCCAAACCATGACCCGATCCATGAATTGCCCCGTGGCACGACCCATGATCGAACCATGGGCAAAACAAAAACCGACCAATGAACCGACTGACGGTCCGAACCATGTCTCGACCCATGACACATGAACCGACCCACGACCCGACCTATGATTCGAACAATGATTAGAACCACGAATCAACGCATAAATTGTATTCCATTTCTTCATCTTCTCATGTCTAACAAACAACATGAAGTAATGAATCATTTCATTACCATAGGTAACCAAACAGGACAATAGAATGGTAATGATCCATTTCATTCATTTGTCCATTCCTTTCTCATGTTCATTCTATTCCCCCGTTCATTCCATTCCTTCATACCAAATAGACCCTAAGTGATCGGCATATCGATGGATCCAAAAAGAAAAAGAAATGATAGAAAAAGAAATAGTATAATTATTATTATTATTATATAGTGAGTGAGCCCCATTTCTTATTATATTATATTATTTAGGTGTCTGATCTATATAGTGACGTTTTGAAAATTTGGACTTGGATCATTAAAATATTTTAATTTTGAAAAATAGTAAACAGAAATAAATGTATTAAATTTGAGAGATTTGCTTAGAGATCTGAATTTTTCTTTTAATTCAAACGATTGGTTACCTGTGAGACGGATTTTATGAATAATTTTTTCTATTATTTTTATAACATATCTGTGAGGATTTCGTATGATTTTATTGTTTTTATGTTTTTATGAAAAATTTATATAGAGTTCGTGATAAGATATTTGATTCTGCTATGAAACTTATGTTTTTTAAATGATATATAATGCCTAATTGTTTTTTATTTACTTATTCGAGTGGAAAGTATGATTTGGTTCATAGATGTTGCATGGTTTATGTATGATTTGTTATGTACATTAATGCCTAATTGTTTTTTATTTACTTATTGTTCTGAACGAGTTATTCATCAACGATTTCATCATCACTTTTTTCATATATGCGTTCACTCGAATAAGACGAATAACATATACATAATCAAAAACTGATTTTATAGGCATACACGAAGAAGAAAAATTACATATACGTCAGTATAGGTGCAAGTTCTATTCGTATTCTTCATATATCTACGCCCATATGAAATTGTTGATGAGTAGGGAATAAGTAATTTGATTTCGAATTTAAGTTTGTTTTTGGTATAAAGTAAGAGAGGAGATAAAATAAGTAATTTAATGTATTAATTAAAATTAAAATTTCCATGTATTTGTATATGTGTTTTGTCTCTTATATCTTTACAATCTTATAATTTAATACTTTAAATAACATTTATTTACAATCATGTTATTATTATGGGGCGCGTTATTTGGACACCCACTACGGATCAGTCAACACCTACCCTATCTATACGAGCCGTAAAGGACTTTACGGGCCGTAAAGCCGTCAGAGAGTGTCAGAAAATGTCAGTGAGATGTCTGGCGGCTGAAAACGGAATACGAGCCGTAAAGGCCTATATGACTCGTTTTTAAACCTGAAAAGAAAATAAGTTTTGTTTTTCCACCCGATATACGTACGTGTTTAACTTATTTGAAACATTGTAATTATTTAACTGTTTTAAATGGTTAAAACATATATTTTAATGGTTTCACATATTAATCGCTATACGTACGTTTTTAACGTTATATATTAAACATATGATATATATATTATTATATATACGTGTTATAAAATCCGCACGTTGTTTGAATTCCGGTATACGTACGCGTTTAACGTTAATTGTTATATCATATCGTCTAGTTATTTAATTTTTAAGTTATAAATAATATCTGTTTATAATAGCGTATAATCGTACTTTGTTTTGAAATCCGGTATTTGTTAAATGCAACACGTACGGTACGTGTTTAAGTAACTTATAATATCGTTTAATTGTTCGAAAAAAAAACGACCATTTTTAATCGTTTTGTTGTAAAATAATAAGTATTTTAACGTTATTATTTAATTATTTTGTCTATTTGTTTTGTTTGAAAAATATTTTAACATCGTGACGTTTAAATATAAATAACAATTTTTTTTAACATAATTAGTTATGATTTTCGTAAATTTAAATGTTTTGTTTGAAAATTATTTTAACGTAATCGTGTTTAATGATTTTAAAACAATAGTTATCAGAATATAAATAACGTTAAACGGTTTTAAGAAAAATTGTTAACTATCTATTATATATTTCACAATCACGCACATTTTTTAATTATATAATAAAAGATAAAACAAACAATCACGCCATACACAACATATATACAAAATAAAAATACATACATCGAATGCTAAAGTAGAGTCCATACATCAAAATCCAAAAAAGAAAAGACAAAATAAAAAAAAATAACTAAGCATGACCACCAGGATCCTGCGGATCCTGATGATGTCCCGGTCCTGGAAAGACGGGAATATCCATGCCAGCAGATGCCGCCATACGCTCCGTCATCCACCGCATCATCCCCTCCAAGCGATCAACGCGACCAGAAAGGTCGCGTACGCTTCCAACAAGGTCGCGTAAGATCGCCGCGTTAGCCGGATGCAGTCGTGGCTAACGAACAACGACATGATGTGCTGGTGGCGGTGGCGGTGGCTGGTCTGCGTGATCCTGGTCTGCCGGGGGCTCCTGTACGTGCGGCTGTGCCCCCGGCTGCTGCTGTGGACCAGGGACTGGCGGCACCCACTCTGTGCGCCGATCCAGCGACCATCGCAGACCCACACGGGGTAAGTCGGCCGCTATACCCATTAGCATGACCGTGTTACGCCCCAGCAGTGTCGAGGCGTAAGTCACGGTCATGCTATCTCTAATATCGGCCGAAAAACGACCGATACGTCGAGCTATACGTGTGATAAAAGAGCCACACGTAATAGCTCCAATAGCCTTACGGCTAATAAAGCCAGCAAAATAATCAGCTAGCAACCATGCAAGGTTGCAGCTGCGCCCAGTGATAAGGCAATACATGAAGAATAGGTCCTTCTGTGTGACCCACTCCTGGCTCAATCGGCGGCCGGTGATGGTGCAGGCGATTTCATTTAAGCCACACTTTTATAACTACACCGGTTGCATTAGTTTTGCTTCGTCGTCTAACTAGCACATAACCATTTTCACGCCCTCTAGCAATCGCCCAATCAACAAGTTCATCAACACCGGCAAAAACCTGAAAAAAAAAATGTATAAGATTTTATAAACTAACAACCGTTAAACGAATAAGTTTGTTACCTGATCAGTTTCATAGACACACATATATTCATCACCGAAGTTGTTGCCTCCCATCGACATTGTTAAACCTTTACGAGTTTGAATTTGTTAAAGAACCCCAAAACCTAATTGTTTAGAAAATCAAATTGTTCCTGTCTGCGTTTTATTTTTTGATTCAAGCATTGCATTATAACGTATGCCATGAAGATATATATCGAACGATTAATTTACGCATACATCTATTACGTTAAATCAAATAATTTGCGCTGCTCAAATTATTGGCGTTCAATACGGGCCGTAAAGGGCTTTACGGCCCGTATGTACTGCGTGTCAGCCTGCGTCAGCCCTATGATTTGACGTGTCAGCTTTTGTCAGAAATATTCGTTTCAATACGACCCGTAAAGGGCTTTACGGGCCGTATTGAGGGTGTCCGAGGATCCAGTCGGGTGTCTCCCTAACAGCCCCCTATTATTATAAAACTCTACAAGTGTCAATCATGTTAGGCTGATGGGTTAACAAATTATAGGTTGGCACGATAGTTGGTTGAATTTTGCAATCCAGATTTGACCTATATATTTATTTGTGTTAAAGTTTTCAACCCTAACTGGAATTGACATAAATTCAAGTCAACCCGAACATGTCTTGTTTAAATCAATTAATCAAATGAATATTTTATAAGGTGTAGGCTAGTTATTGGTTAAAAACACGTCAATAATTTAAACAAACATATAATTACGTAAATCATAATCGTAAATTATGCAATTTAAAATAAATTCATTTTCATAGTTGATCAAAAAAATATTAAAGTTATCTTTATATATGAAAAAAAAATAAAATTATTTTGTTCGATTAATTAAATTATGATAATTTGTTAAAAGAAAAACAATTAAATGTATGTTACAATAAAGAAAATAATAATAATAATTTCGAAACCTTAAACCCGAATCTGACCTATTTAATAAATAGGTAAATAATCCAAATACGAGTCGTTTTTAAACGGGTTATACTTATCAACCTAAAATCTGATTTTTTTTTAGTTTTGTTTGAGTCGTGTCAGCATTTGCCTCGTCCCTATACATAACTCTCTCCTAATATATATTATAATTTATAACTTCAAACCAGCAACTGTTTCATGACCCATTCACATAAACAACCGACCAACTTATAAGTTATAACTCATTATTCCATTTACGACAAATTTAACCCCTTTACAACTCATTATATAATTAATCTATCAGATTTAGCATGCGCTCAACTTGATTACAATTAATATTTAAACCTGTCAACACAACCAATTCCTTTCGAGTTGTTAATTCACATCTAAATTAATAGGTCACGTACATAGATTGTGTTCAAATAAACATCTAGTAAGATTTGTTTCAGTTAGTTTTAAGTGCCGAAAGTACTATAGAATTTAAGAAATATGGGACACTCGTTATTCAAATGGCAAAAAGTCGTGGCACGTGCTAGCATAAATAAACTTTAAAGTAAAGCTACTGGTCTTATATTTGTAATATATGCATACCCTATTTGTAGACCAACTTATGTTAGAAAACGACGTATGGGACAACCATTTTTCAAACGTCACAAAGTCTTAACTTGGGGTTGGCCACAATTTTCGGTTTAGAATTATTTTAGTTCTATCCGTGAAAATTTACCTTAATATTGATAATACTAAAAAAATCAATTACCAGTCAAACTCAAAGTTTAAGTGATCGGCATGTCGATGGATCCAAGAAGAAAAAGAAATGATAGAAAAAGAAATAGTATAAATATTATTATTATTATATAGTGAGTGAGCCCCATTTCTTATTATATTATATTATATTATTTAGGTGTCTGATCTATATAGTGACGTTTTGAAAATTTGGACTTGGATCATTAGAAGATTTTAATTTTGAAAAATAGTAAACAGAAATAAATGTATTAAATTTAAAAGATTTGCTTAAAGATATGAAATTTTCTTTTAATTCAAACGATTGGTCACTTGTGAGACGGATTTTGTGAGTAACGGATTTTTCTTTTAATTCAAACGATTGAATTTTATAACATATTTGTGAGGATTTCGTATGATTTTATTATTTTTATGTTTTTATGAAAAATTTGTATAGAGTTCGTGATAAGAGATTTGATTTTGCTATGAAACTTATGATTTTGTAAATGATATATAATATCCATTCTCGAAAGTGTACTATGATAATCCGCCGCAACTTGCGTGACGAATAAACCTAGTTGTATATAATGTGTAAGTTGGTGTATGTAACCAAGTTAACTTTGCTTGATACAAAATTGTATCAAACATAACATATTTTTGTATGATGGTATAAATTCTATTTCTTTGAAAACAATTCCTGTATGTATAATCTATATTTACTCATTTTGCATATACGAGAGGGGCAAAAAAGTCGAATTCGTGTTTAGTAATAATTGCTTTTACAATCACAAGACTTAAGAATTAAGATTCTCTTTAAATACTTAACCAAATTTATTAGACTGTTGTAACCAGATATGCAACAATGTTTCAAGATTAGCTATGGCACTTAGGTGGTGTTTGTTTTTTTAGAGGCAAAACATCTGCAGTCTGCACACCATGTCTTCAAACCTTTTTGCAGAAGAGGTGGACCAAACCTCTGCAAACCTTTGCAAGAAGAGGGTTTGTTTTTACCTCTTTAAACCTCTTTTAAAAAAATCATTCCTCTAAAATCATAAAACCACCCAATCAGTGAAATAAATCAACCAATTCTCACATGTGAATCCATTACTCATTTACAGATAGATTGAATCAACCAAGACAAAAAATTAAAATTTGTGAATCAAAAAATCCATGGCAGGAGATGATTGAATCAACCAACACATGATCAGATTAAAATTTGTGAAATTAAAAAACATTCTTACAAATCAAATCCATTATCAGATCGAACAAACCCGTCGGTGGTCGCGGTGGTCTCAAACTCCACATTCGACACAAAATCCATTCTTACAAACGAATCCATGGCGGTGGTCGAGGATGTGTGCGCGGGCGGCGGTGGACGAGGGGGCGGTGGTCTCGTCTGTGGACGAGGGGGAGGTGGAATATGGGACGAGTGAAAAGCAGGGGGATCGAATGATGAAGACGTGATGCTGATGGTCTGGGTAATTTCATGTGATTTAGGTGCGTAATGATGTGTTTTTAGACTTCAAATCCATGGAATATGGTGATTGTTCGTGTGTTTTGATGATTTGCAGGTCTTCGGGTGAAGAAAATAAGTGGTTGATGTCCAAGAATCAAAGGGTGGTCAAGAAATGGTGCTTGGGAGGCCAAAACATCAAAAAATGAAGGTTTTCACGAAGTGGCGTATCAACACGGCGTATCTGGGGCGTATCACAGAACAAACTCACCCAGGAAGTCATCTGGGGCGTATCATACGCCCCTGGGAGGCGTATGATACGCCGGGGTCAGCTAGTTTTGCGGGATTTCTCCGTTTTGCCACATATTTAAGCCTAAAGACCTAGGGTTTCTGGATATCTTCGACTTGGGCGACTTTTGGAGGTTCTAGGGGGTTTCCAAGGCTTAGGAACTCATCAATTAACACTTCCAAACACCACGGTGATTCCCGAATTGATGATTGCGCATAACCGAATGACGATTCAAGGCTAAATCCATTGAAATCACGCCCGGGTGAATGGTTAGTTAGGTTTAAGGATTTCTATGAGTTTAATTGTAATTGACTACAACCAATAGTTGGGTTCTATCTTATTAATTGTTTGTATGTTGCTTTTCGTATTGGATCGAATGATTTGACTTTTCTGATTTGATTGAATGTTCATCATTTTTCAGTTTACAATTGTGAAACATTGAATGTCAATTGGGTTATCACTTTCAAATTGGTATTGGTAATTGGTATCCTAGGATTAACATTAGTTGGTTTTCATCAATTAATTACTAAGATTAGGTTTTCTACTTATGAATATCCGTTCACACGAGAAGTAACAAATCATGTCTATGTGATTGTCTTGAACAATTAAGTCATAAAGGTTCTTACTTTCCTACTAATTCAAATCCCGGGTGTGATTCGTTTTTATAATTAAGTTACAAATCATTTGTTTTCATTGTTAGTTTGCTAAGAAGTTAGTTGTCTTACTAAAGTTCAAACAACCATCGATTTTACAATTTATTGTCTAGTTACATTAGGTTAAATCAACTAAGCTACACCATCCACCTAAACTCTTCGTGGTTCGACACCCTACTTACCCTACTAGTTAAGGTAGTTAGGAACACTCTCATTACTTCTTATTTGATCGGTACTTCGACGTCGGTCAGATGCAGCTCTTTTTTTTTTTACCTAATATGATATGGAGAAGAGGTAAGAGGGGTAAGAAGTCTTTGGACCATGCCTGCCTCAAGAAGAGGCCGGGAAGACGTTTTTAAATGAAATGTCTTCCGAAAAACAAACACACTGCAGAGGTAAACCTCTTCCCGTAGTCTGTTTGGCGCAAATATAAGAGGTCAGGAAGACATTTTCTAAAAAAACAAACACCCTCTTACAAAAGCCAAATCTTGGATTTTTTTTTAACATCATTATAACACATTTAGAATACTATATATGTTCTTTTATGAGTTTGCGTAAATTCATCACCGTAAAAGAGTTTACGTCGTTGTAAGTTTTTGATTTACAACACTGTAACTGTTTTAGGCCCAAAACTTACAATGACGGGCTTCATCTTGTCAAAGTTATCCGGGTTATTGCTTTAAGAGTGGATTATTATTTGATCTCATTCCCATATATATATATATATAGGATAAGGAGAAAATAATAACTCACCTTAATTGAGGTAACACATTAACCCTGTCAAAAAACGCTCAAATTGCAAAAAAAAAAAATTTCATGTTTTTTAATACAAAAATAGGGGGCTCCTTTTTTAAGCGTTCGCTAATTCACAAGCTTTAAAAAGTTAAACGAAATGTAAGTTTGTGTTACACTGCGAACATATATTTAAGTGTCGCAGTGTAACGCAAACTTACATTTCGTTTAACTTTTTAACGCTTGTGAATTAGCGAACGCTTAAAAAAGGAGCCCCCTATTTTTGTATAAAAAAAACCATGAATTTTTTTTTTGTGATTTGAGCGTCATTTGCCAGGGTTAATGGGTTACCTCAATTAATGAGGGTTATTATATGATCTCTTTCCTATATATATATAAGTGAGGGTTCCACAGAAACCCTCCATTTGAAGAAAGCTAAGAAAACCACTAATCCATCATTCATTAATGTGATCCATAGTTGAAATCATTTAGTGAAAGATTGTAAATAAATATTAATTAAATGATTTAAATATAATTATATAAGGATATGATAGGTAAAACAATTTTTCTCTCCCCCATATTTAATAAATCCCTAAAATCATGCTTCTTTCTCCCCTCTTCTCTTTCTTAATTTATGTAAATAAATTTTATTTAAATAATTTAGATTTTTTTCCTTCAAAAATTAAATTCAAAGAATATGGATTATTTCATTAAAAAATCTGAATTTTTTCAACCAAATCTACATTTTATGATTACATACATGTAATCATATATTTTGTTACATTTACATACTTGATTACATATATGTAATCATCTATCTGATTATACTTGATTTTATGATTACATATGCATAATCATATACATGGTTTCATATATATACATAATTATATATGTGTGATTAGGATCATATATTAACTCATGAATTAAGCAACAACCTAATAACTCTCATCTAATAGCTAATCAAAAAGTAAAATGCATCATATCGTGACACATGTCATGATTCCTTTTTTTAATAATTAAGGGCATTTAAGACATTTTCACTATTTGAATTTAATAGATTTAATTTGATGGTGACATGTGTCACCAAGTATTATATTTTAATCAAATTAATTTTGACCTCAAAGTTTACCCTTTCTTTTTTTAAACATTCATAACTTTTTTATACTATATTGTTTTTATATAAAAATTACACCATTAAACTCGTCTCATTTTTCTCTTTAATTCGGTTATAGTCTCGAATAAGTATTTTTTACTTTTTTTTCGGATCTCCATATTTGCATCAATGTAACAAGCATAAACATACAAGTTTTTTTAATTTTTTTTGACAATAGTAAATTACATCACTGTAATTAAATAAATGATATAAGATCATTTTAACACATTTATTATATAATTGTAACAAAATAAAAGTTACAACTCAACCAAGATTTTACGTTACAGCAACGTAAAGCAAAATGCGTTACAACTCGTTACAAATTTAAGACAACAAAATTTTTAGTTGGCTTAATACATCACTGTAATTAACCAAATGATATAAGGTCATCCTAACACATTTGTTACATTACTGTAATAAAATAGATGATGCAACGTATGTCACACACCGACCGACGGCGGAATACGTCGGGGTGTGATTGTGAATGCTCAAAAGCTCATGGTACTATGATTGAGTTTAAGTAATTACACAATCCATTTTAAATATATGCAAACATCCATTCATTCAACCAACAAAGATTCAAATACAAATGTTCATAATTCAAATACAAAGAAACAAATAATATTGATTAAATTAAACTAGGCCCATCACCAAGTCTTCTTTCTTTGATCTTCATCTTATCATGTTACATATGTAAAAAAAAGGTCAACTATTTGCATAGTTGGTGAGCAATTATATAGCTTAATACAATACTTAAAAAGGATGCAAAACTATTAAACTAAATACACTAGATCTAAAGCATATGTAAATTTGCAAGTAGCACAAAGCTCTTCCAAACAAGTGATCTTACAAGGTTTAAATCAAGACTAGCTAGGTCTTAACTTAAACAACGTAAATCATAATATTTATGTATGTGTATTTTTCACCTTTTTAACACAAGACATAAGTCAATGCGAAGAACATAGCTACATTCTTAGGCTACTAGATATTGTTTATGTTTTTGTATGAAACGTCTTCTAACCTAAATCCCACATAGTATTTAGCACATAAGTTCACATAGCATCTAAATCATGTCTATTAAACTTAAAAGTTTGCATCATGTATATGTTTTGGCTTTTTATACTTGTGTTCTACGATTTTGAATCCGGTCCGTTCATGGCAACTTTGGAAACCAATTACTGCTTTTAATCGAATCATTCCATTAATTGTTGATTGAGATTTGTTAACGCGTTCGTATCCTTTCCTAATTAACTAGAGGTGAGCTGTAACTCGGTTGTAATCAGTCGAGTTCAATCGTGGGTTTAAAACCGGGGCATGGGGGGTTCGGTTTTAGGAAACGGGTAAAGGGAAGCTAATTTAATAGTTTCCCCCTCACAATCTTAATTTTGAAAATTTCCAATCTAACCCTTCCACTTGTGATTGTTTATTATTTCATGTATAAACTTTCGAACTATTTAAAAATATTTTTCTTAAATTTATAAACCAATGTGCTTTAGATTATATAATTTTTTTATTACCCATTATTTGGTTTAGATATTAGTTATAAAACACTCATAATTTATAAATCAAATATCATTATCTTTATTTGTTTGCTAAAACTATTATTATTATTATTATTATTATTATTATTATTATTATTATTATATGTTTTTTTACAAGTGTTTATAATCCCTTTAAAGTTTGTCATAACTTTAATTTATACTTACCAAGTTTTATTTTATATGTATATATCACATACGAATATTTCACAGTAAATACCCCAAACTTTGTTTTCTTAGAATTTAAACATGATTAAAATTATTCGATTATTGAAACAAACCCTAGGGATTACAACGTAAGCAAGATTTTACTTTACATCAACGTAATCAAAATGTGTTACAACTCGTTACAAATTGAAGATATAATAATTTTTAGCTGATTTTTGAACTCAAATTTATTACAAGTTATTACATTAATGTAAATAGTCTTTTATATAATGTACATAAAATGTCTTTTAGTTATGTTACATTGATGTAAATATAGGGATCTGAAAAAAATATATAAAAAAACTAGTCGAGACTATAACCGAATTAGAGAGAAAAATAAGACGAGTTTAATGGTGCAATTTTTATAAAAAATAAAATAGTATATAAAAGTTATGAATGTTTAAAAAAAGATGGGGTAAACTTTGAATAAAAATTAATTTGATTAAAATATAATACTTTGTGACACATATGAACACCATATTAAATCTAGCAATTTTAAATGGTATAAAATGTCTTAAATACTCTTTATTATTAAAAATTGAATTATGACACGTGTCACGATATGATGCATTTTACTTTTAGATTAGCCATTAGATGAGAGTTATTGGGTTATTGATCTATCCATGAGTTATGATTTGAACACTACCCTACATATATGTAATCATATACCTGGTTTCATATGCAGTTGGTTACATGTATGTAATCATATACATTTTTTCATATCATGATTACATATATGGAATCATATACATGGTTACATTTATATGCAGGAGACTAAAGTGGTGTTTGTTTTTTCAGAGGCAAAATGTCTGCGGTCTGCGGACCACATCTGCAGACCTTTTTTGCAGAAGAGGTGGACCAAACCTCTGCAAGTAGGTCTTTTTGAGGTGTCTGTTTTCTAAAAACTTTATCAAGATCTTCCCAACCCACCGACTTGCCCCAACCCACCGTCTGCCCCAACCCACCCCCCATCCCGTCAATCATCCTCTTCCCCACCGGAACCTTAGATCTAAAACCCGCGTGAGAAGGAGACCAGGGCCGACGACTGGCGGTGGAGGAGGTCGACTGTGGAGGAGACCGAATCCTAGATCTAAAACCCTCGATCGAACCCGCGTGAGAAGGAGACGACCGGAAAAGGGGGAAGGCGGTGGAAGGAGACTTCGATTGAGAAGGAGAAGGAGAAGGTGGTGGAGACTTCGATTGCGACGGTCGTTCGATCCTCAACAGATCCTCGATTGAGAAGGAGACTTCGATTGAGAAGGAGGAAGGCACAGTGGTGGGGGAGGCCGGCGGTGGAGGAGACCGGCGGTGGGGGAGCCGGTTGTGCCAAGAGCTTGGAGGTGCGATGATGTGAGAAGAGGTTAGAAGAGCTCAAAAAGAGCTTGGTCCACGTCTGCGCTAAGAAGAGGTCGCGCAGACGTTTTTTAATGAAATGTCTGCGAGAAAACAAACGGTCTGCGAACCTCTAACCTCTTCCCGCGTTTGCGTGGCGCAGACATAAGAGGTTAGAAGAGGTTTTAAAAAAAACAAACACCCCCTAAATTTTGCACATCAGCCGAGACTTTTGTATATCTAAAGCTACAGCTGGTCAAAAAAAAAATCTAAAGCTACAACCGTAGACTTTTGTTGGTTTTTTAAAAGTTGAAATATATATCATGAAGTAGCACCAAATAAGTATATTGTGTTTATAATTTGCCTTTGTGGGTGAACATGCATAGTTTTGCCACAAATCTATCTAACTAGTGTTGGTTACATCAAGCCCAGATCAGCATTGAAACAAATGGAAAATAAATGCAGTTGCAATAGTTTTGACACAAAATACTTGATCTAATTTCCTTTCAATCAAAAAACTCAATTACAAAAGCAAAGAACAAGCTACTTAACAGCTTGAACCCACACAGACTAAAGCTAAAAAACAGGATTACAAAGTCTATGATCTAATCCACTAACCTAAACTTGCAAATCAAACAAACATGTGTTAAATAAACAAAAATAGTTGATCCATGACCCATATAGCTGCAAATCAAACAAACATGTGAATTCTACAAATTTGTTGACGAATTTCGTTAGATTTCATTAAATAGTAAACTCATTGACTTGCAATTAATTTTAAATTTGTTTGCATGGACCTCATTTGACTAGTTACAACAAAATGAAACAGATGTAAATAAATGAGCTTCCTGATAGCTTACCAGAACTTGAAAAAGAAATTGGAAATGCAGGTAGTTTAGATGTGTCAAAACATATTATAAATAAACAGTTGACCAACTACCAGCTTCTTAAACCATTATGATGATGCATTCTTGACCACTAAATTACATAAATAGCTATTGTAAATTGTATGTTCTAACCAAACACCAAACCTGGCATCGACGTAAAAGCCAACATTTATCTATTGTATGATAAAGCAATTTAACTTTATCAAAAGTTCAAAATCCATAGCAAATAAGATTCAAAATCAGATGTTTTGACATCTAAAGTCACTAATCTCCCTATTGGTGAGCTCTGCATCAGCTTTTGACAAAAGTTAAAATTGAATACCTCATTTGAAATCGATAAAAATATAACACACTAAATATGAAATAACCCGAAATAACCCGTCAAGATGAAGCCAAATCTTTGATTTTTTTAACATAATTGTAAACACATTTAAAACAATTTATTCATATATGAGTTTACGTAAATTAATCACCGTTGAAAGTTAACATCGTTGTAAGTTTTTAACTTACAGCCTGTAAGTGTTTTTGACCCAAAAATTACAACGATGTTAAGTATCATATGGTGATAAATTTACGCAAACTCATATAGTAAGAAAGTTTTCTAAATGTGTTTACAATGATGTTAAAAAAACAAAGATTTGGCTTGATCTTGAATGATTATTTCGGATTAACGCAATAAAGAGGGTTATTTTTACTTACATGAACACAACCCATTATCTTCTGTTCTACCTTATAATCTTGTATCTATACAACTGTTACTATTTGTCTAATGTGATGGAGTAAAGCACCACCTATTTTATCAAGCTATTTAATACATATAATAATAACTTTAATGTTATTTAATATATTTTGGTAATGAATATGAATATGTTTTCTTGAATATGACGATATATGTTACAAACCTCACCCAACTTCATCTTTAAGTAATTGGATGCATCACAATGTGTAACTTAAATTACAGTCTATGAAGCTATTTAACTAAAAGTTTAACCAAAGAAACGATCTGTCATTAAATTTTTAACCAAGCAGGTATGCATCCCACAACCATATCAACATGAAAAATAGAGAATATTGCTAAGGCAGATTGATCAGTTACAGGTTACCTTATTGGCCTGATGTTTTGATTGTGAAACCTATTTTTTGTTTGAAACCCAACTCGATTGCGAGAAGAAAAATGTCAATTCCAGAAGATTGTACAACTGTAAACGATAAAAATATGGCACCTACTCGTAGATACGAAACCTATGGAAGTTCACCTAATCTTTAATTATTATCGACAAACATGGTAAAACAAAGAACCATACATGGAACAAAGATCAATCAATAATAGATCCTCAAAGGAGAGGTAGAAGAAAACCCAAACCATACATCGCACATTTTCAAAAGCAACTTAGGAAACAAATGGTCGTGGAGCAAGAACTAACGAAACACAATATTTTAATTGCCATCAAACGTAACTATGTCATTTTCTAATGCAAATTACTTACATTAACTATAGAAAACATGACTATATCTCGTATGTTGTGGTATAAGAATTTAAAAAAGTTATTTAATAGAAAAAATTCAAAACAAAATTATAAGGCGACTTCGCACAAAATTAGACTATGAAATTCAAGATTTGTGTTGATTTGATGATACTAGATTGGTTAAATACATAAAAAAACATATGTAATTACGAGGGCTTGGTTATAGAGACTGAAACTGAGATACAACATAGTTATATAAGAGGACAAACGTTGTTCAGTCGGTATTGATCTCATTCTTAATCGCACCAGCATGTTGTCCTTAGGCGACATACCCATGATTATTTTTTTAAAATTAACGAAAAATATATTGGGAAAAATCAGATTATATATACCACAATAGAGACATTCTAAATTTTAGAAACTCAAAATGTTCAAAGTAAAGCTGAGTTGAGAAATAAAATCCTAAGAAAAAGAAACAAAATTAATGAACATATTAAGAAAATCATATTATACATTTATGTTATAAATGATATCCATTAAACTTAAAAACTCAAGAGGGTGTAAATGTTTATTTTCACATATGCATGCCAAGAAACAAATCCAAAAAAGAAAAAAAAAAGAAAAAAAAAAGGAATAATGATAAGCCAAAAATAAGGACTGCCAACGTGTGGCTGCCAAGAGAAGGAATCTCCAAACACCAATTACCCAAACTCCACGTGTGACTTTGTTTGCTCAGCAAAGTATATACAAGTATATAGGCTATACAATAGACATTCAGAATTGAGATTATACTAGTGATTATACCAATCGTGCATTTCGACAGTGTCAAAACGTATAATAAGTACTCGAATTTCTATTGAATTTACCCGACTTGTTTCCAAAAAAAATTACATCAGAAAGTGAATTAATTTAAATTTATATCGGCAGATAAGTAAAATTAAGCACATAACATATTAGTTTTTATCAAGTTAAGAAATGAAAATGGATAAAATTTAAAACTTTATAAATTTGAATAGCAATAATTATATTCTACAAAGTTTTTTTTAAAAAAATGAGGGAGTAGAAATGTAAGCATTGAAAGTTGGGGGGTGTAAAGGAAAAAATTGGGTAAATTCAAAAAATTATAAATTCAAGGGTTAAAATTATATTTAACAAAAATTTTAAAATATTGAGGGAGCAAAAAATCAACCCTGGAAGCGAGAGGGAGCAATTTATGATTGAAAAAATAAATCCACGTGAGAAATTAAAATTAAAATAAGATCTTAATAACTCTTGAAAAGAACAATCATTGCCTTGGAGAGATTCGAACTTGAATGTAACCATGGATTGTGGACCAACTGGACTAGTGACAGATTTTGTTAGTTGTATATGTTTGGGCAAAACATATGAAAAAAAAAAAAAAGATGCATTTAAGATTAGAGGTGTGCAAATCGGGTTTTTTTTTTGGAACCGGTTCCGGTTCTAATCGTTTCAGTTCTTGTCAACAAAGTAAATAGCCAGTTCCGGTTCGGGTTCGGGTTTCGACCGGTTCGGGTTTTGTCCGGTTCCAGTTCGAGTTTTGTCCAGTTCCGGTTCGGGTTTTGACCGGGTACATGTGGAACCAGTTCCGGTTTTCACGGTTCTGGTTTCGATTTTAATTTGTCTGAAAACCGGACCCGTTTGTACCCACCGGTTCGGGTATAACCGGTTCCGGTTCGGGATGTCGGTTCCGGTTCGGAGTCCTTTTTTTTTTGCCCACCTCTATTTAAGATTATCCACAGAATTTGAAAAATAATACTTAAACATGGGCCGGAGGATTGGATCAAGAAAATAAGAAATGTAGATATTTCACAAACTGAAGATCGAGTGGGCCTGGTATTTTATATGATTGGTTTATAAAAGTTATTCTTAAATATAATAGAAACTAAAGTTTTTAACATTAATTATTTCAAAGATATATATTATTACATATTAAAAGATCATATATAATTGTATAGTGATTAAAACTTTTAGTTATTTTTTATTACTTAAAATATTTGTTAATATGTAAATTAATCATTTTATATCAAAATATCGTTTTATAATTGCTAAATTTTCATTATTAACTATTTAATATTTTGTATTAAATCCTTGTAATACACGCGTTAATAACCTACTTATATTTATTAAACTGCTTCAATAACTTTAAAGTTTTTATTACCGAATATTTATTATTTTTTATTTAAAATGTGTAATCTACAAGCTATTAGCATAGCTGAAAAAGGGGAACATCAACTAATTAATGTCGTCGATCATTCATTTTTCTCTAGAAGACGAATTAAGTTAAATATAATTAAGTTCATTAATTATTAATACTTTATTTTATAAATTTTATTTAAAACACGAAGTAACTAATACACTTATTTAAAAAACATCAAGGGCATGTGAGCGGAATGAGCTTAAGTGGTATTTTCCTCTGCACAGTGAGCCCAAACTTGTCTTCCATATTAAGGTCTTCTGGTTTCATGTTTCCTTCAAGCTTCCAATCAAATTTATGGATTAAAGACGCTAACATTGTATGCAACATTCTATGAGCAATATTCAATCCAGGACAAATCCTTCTCCCTGCACCAAATGGAATCAGCTCAAAATCTTGGCCTCTATAATCAATCTTCACTTCCAAAAACCTCTCCGGCATAAATGTTTCTGGATTTGGCCAAACTTTTGGGTCTCGTCCCATCGCCCACACATTACAAAGGATTTGTGCGTCTTTTGGCACCAAGAAGCCTTGGATTTCTACGTCTTGTATGGATTGGTGAGGGATAAGAAAAGGGGCCGCAGGATGTAATCGGAGAGTTTCTTTTATAACGGCTTGTAAGTAAGGAAGTTGAGAGATATTTGACTCTTGTATGATATTTGTTTTGTCTTTCATGACTTTGATGATCTCTGATCGAGCTATTTTTAGTTTTTCAGGGTTGTGAATAAGCTCAGTCATGGCCCACTCCAATGTGGTCGCTGTTGTATCAATTCCAGCAACAAATAAAGCCTGCAATAATATAGTTCAAAAAATAATTATAAATTAGAAAATAAAGCTATATATAAAATAGGTTTTATATGTGTCATGTACATAAAAATTTGTAAGTTTTACTGATTATACCTTGTTAAACTACATACATGACAAAGATTGATTAATTACTTACAAAAAACAAATGCCTTATATCATTTCGATTGAACTCAAATTCATCCTTTTCGTTGAGGTTGAGTAGTGAGTCCAACACGTCATTGTTTGTCGATACAAGAGAACTTGAACTTGATCTCGTTTGCATTCGCTGATCAATGATCCTATCAAAGACAGCCAATATCTTTTTAATATAAACATTACCATGTCGCATTATTCCTTGAGGATCAAAGGGTTGAAGAAACGGAAATAGTTCAGCCAAATTAGGCTTTCCTACAACTTCTAGCACAGCCCATACGTCCTTCTTGAATTCTTGTGATGACATCGAATCATACTCAGCCAAATCCATAGAGAATATAAAATTTGTGAAAATATTAAGTATTGTTGTAAATGCAACTCCACCTATATTCACCGTCTTTTCACTTGTACCACAACTTTTAATATGCTCAACAAGTTCTTTTATCTACAAGTAAATTAAAATATCTTAGACGTTACCCAGATATTTATGTAATTATATATTTATATTGTTCTACACTTTGACCAAAAGCGACAAATTAAATGACAAGTCAAAGTTGAGATTTTTTCTGTTTTTTGTTGTTATTCAGATATTCTTAATTCATACTTTATATGGCAACAAAAATAAAAGAAAAGTTGGGATATTTAATCTACAAAATAACAACACTACTCTTTTTTTTTTGAACGGCTTGCTACAACAACTCAAGACGGGATTTTAACCGTCCTCTCGGATTTGACGCTCTGGGGCGTATGCCCGAGCCCACCCCAGGAGGAATCTCACAACTGGGTAAACCCCCTGACCTTGCTTCAACAAATATGCCTCAGCCCGGATTCGAACCCAAAACCTCCCATAGGGAAGTCAAGGAGGTAACCATTATGCTAGAAGCCCTTGGTTAACAACACTACTCTTAGCTATCTAAATAAAATCATTTAAATCTCTCTCTAAGTTAGTTGGTATTTCATTTCTATTTAATATTTTTACAATCCTGTAAATTAATTAAAACTAACTCTTTCCCTCGAGAGTTGCGTCAAGTTATCATAATAAACTATTTTTTACAGAAATATAAGTTACATAGCAAAATAAAATTTCTCATCACGAACTATACACAAATTTTTCATGTTTTATAAAAATTATATAAAAAATTACTCACAAAAGCCTTTTTACCAGCAAATATTCGTTTGAATTAAAACAAAAACCCAAATCTCTAAACAGATCACTCAAATTAAATAAAACTCAAATATATAAGCAAACCTCTTAAGTTTAATATCATCATCTCTATTTACTACTTTTCAAAGTTAAAAAACTTGTAGTGATTAAAGTATAAATTATCAAAAAATCACAACATAAATCAGACATCTATTCATGACTATTCATTTTATGCATCACTATCATTTTACTTTTTCTTGAAAGACTAATTTTTGGATCACTAACGAACCACTAGAATATCATCATGCCACCAGCAATACCACCTGATTATATCCACTATCATGTCACCAGTATTTGAGAAACTTTTAGAAAACCTCTTTTTAAGATTCAAATCCAATATCATTTGATTACTCAAACTTATCATACAATCAAGATAGTGTTAGACTATAACGTGTTTGGTTCACTATTATTTTACTAAGCATTAGTGTTACAAGCATGAGTGTTTGACTTCTTCACAAAGTTAAAAGTTAACCTTGACTTGGTGGATAAAATCAAAAATACCAAAACTATCCTTTTCATTAGCTTGGTTTCTTAATAGTATATAATATAATTGAGTGGAACAAATAATATATATAAAGAGGGTGTGTTCTTTTGTTAACCAATGTTTATTGCGTTAACCGAATAACTACATGTTATTACTTTAAGACCCACATTAAAGTAAATCTAAAGTTGTATGTTTTTTTTTATTAATGTAACTATGCCCTACATTGACTACATGAATTAAAAAAGAAGAAAAAAATATACACATTTAGATTTATTTTAATGTGGGTCTCAAAGTAATAATATGTAGTTATTCGGTTAACGCAATATGAAAATGTTAATTTTTGATCATCTCCCTATATATATTTATTAATTATTATTATTATTATTATTATTATTATTATTATATGAATTTACGAATTTACCCATCACGTGAATGGGCATGAGACTTTTAACGGAACAACTTAACAGGAACAGTGAAAAAGGACAAACCAATGCAAAAATTTCAAAATAAGGACAACCCTAGTAATTTTTGAATTCAAAGGACGAAACTAGCAATTTGTTATATTTTTAAATGATACAAGCAGTAATTAACTTTATAATTTAACTTAAATTTAAGAATTTTAGATGGCATACATAAACTACTTTGGTGTAGACTGACTCAAGAGTTTTTGTACAAGCTACGGCCAATAAGACCATCCCTAATACCCATCCCACTGAAATTTTCTGGCACGTCATAACTCCACTGAAAATATCAAACCTTGTAGTGTTTATCTCACTGGAAAACATTTTCCACTGTACCACATCATCAGTTCATTACCACTGAAAAACCTTAAAACCCCAAAGTTGGCCCCAACTTTTTTAAACCCAACAATAGGTGAAAAGAAGGCCACGCGAGGCACGGGAACCGCTGGTATATCAAAATAAAGGCCGTCGGGGTAGGGGGTAGTGTGCCTTCTCACCCCGCCCGAACTCTCCTCCACCGCCACCCAAGCGGCTTACCCATTAAAGATGGCCTAATACCCCGCCCGTACATACCTTCTCCTGGCGCAAGCATTCACTGGCATCTAGACGTTGCACGGAGAACAAATATTCTTTACATATTCTTCGAAGTCTTCGCCATTGATCTCCGGCTGGCAGCCACACTATGGAGTGATCCTCATGGTTCGCCACTTTGGTGATGTGGGGACTTGGTCGCCCAGAGAACGACTGGTCATGTTTTTGAAAGAACTCTTTGGCCAGATCCGGTGATGACACGACTATGGTTGTTCTACTTCCGAGCTTAAGTGACATCAAAGGACCGTAACGCTTAGCGAGTGTCGCAAGAGAGTGGTGCGGTTTGTCACTGATGTGTAAAAGGTTTCCGATGATCGGAAAAGGGAATGGTCCCGGCGGAAGCCGCGAGTTGCGGCGGCCGGTGGTCAGACCATAGGTGATGATTATTAAAATGAAAGAAAATAAGATATAGTAGGTGAAATAATCCATTCGCTTATGTTGATGCTGTGTGATTGAGGGTTTGCTTGTAGATTTAATTATATTTATATAGTGAGGTGTGTAACACGTATGATAAAAAAACGACAGTTCATAAAAAACGATCACTGTAGTATACTACTACTAGTCTACCATACTACTTTTGAACAGTTGTGACTGGTCCCTTAAATCCAGGCGTTTCATTCAAGTAGGTTTTTCTGGTTTCACGTTTTTCGAGTTGGATTATTTGGGTTTTCAAAAATATGAAAATGAAAACAAAAACCAAAACCAAAGCAAGCAACCTAAGTATATATATTTGCTGCCGTTCAAAAAAAAAGTATATATATTTGCTATTCGGGTTTAATAAGGTTGTGTTAAAAGGTTCTCGAGTTCCACTTAAATAATAATGTTATCCGTTTTTTCATACAAACCATAGTTATTTTTTGAATGTCGAAGGTCTCAATCATGTGAACTAATTGTTTCTAGGTCATGTCACCAAGGTCTAATTACCTGGACCTCTCATGAGCCACCACAACCACCCCAGGAGGAAACCCAACTGGGAAAACCCCCTGACCCCCCTCAGACCCATTTTTCGCTGCAGGAGGGATTTGAACTCAAGACCTCAAATTTGAAAAAATCCTAGGGCACCGTTGAGACAATGTCTCTTCAAATAATTATAAACAAACATATAATTACGTAAATCATAATCATAAATTATGCAATTTCAAATAAATTCATTTGTATAATTGATCAAGAAAATATTAAAGTTATCTTTCTATATGAAAAAAAATAAAATTATGTTGTTCCATTAATTAAATTATGATAATTAATTAAATTAATAAAAAAACAAATAAATGTATGTTACAAGAAAGAAAATAATAATAATAATTTTGAAACCTTAAACCTAAATCTGACCTATTTAATAAATAGGTAAACCCAAATACGAGTCGTTTTTAAATGGGTTATACTTGACAACCTAAAATCTAATTATTTTTTAGTTTTATTCGAGTCGTGTCAGGATTTGCCCTGTCCTTATAAAGAACTCTCTCCTAAATATATTATAACTAGGTTTATTTCCCCCCGCGCGTTGCGGCGGGTTGTCACAATACACTCTCGAGAACGGATATTATATATCATTTACAAAATCATAAGTTACATAGCAAAATTAAATCTCTTATCACGAACTAAACCCTAAACCTTAAACCCTAAATCCACACTTTTTTTCTTCTTGTGTCAAAAGTGTGAAACTCAAAAAGATACTATTCTTTTTTTACTTCTTGTGTCAAAGTGTGAAACTCAAAAAAATATCACAGGACACTCGTGAGAACTGGTATTATATATCACTTGTACGTAGAAGCATAAGTTAAATATCAAAATCAAGCATCACGAACTAAACCCTAAATCCATATTTTTTTTTCTTGTGTCAAAAGTGTGAAATCTTGTTGTTTTTCTTGTGTCAAAGTGTAAACCATGAAAAAGATACTGTTCCTTTTTCATGGTTTTTAATACTATATAGTAATTTATAACTTCAAACCAACAACTGTTTCATGACCCATATACACATAGACGACCGACCAACTTATAACTCGTTATTCTATTTACGACAAATTTAACCCCTTTACAACTCAGTATATAATTAATCTATCAGATTTAGCATGTGCTCAACTTGATTACAATTCATATTTAAACATGTCAACACAACCAATTCCTTTCAAGTTGTTAATTCACATCTAAATTAATAGGTCACGTACATAGGTTGTGTTCAAATAAACATCTAGTATATAATATTTGTTTCAGTCAGTTTTAACAGCCGAAAGTACTATAGAATTTAAGAAATATGAGACACTCATTATTCAAATGGCAAAAAGTCATGACATGTGCTAGCATAAATAAACTTTAAAGTAAAGCTACTGGTCGTATATTTGTAATTAATATATATATATATATATATATATATATATATATATATATATATATATATATATATATATAGCCTATTTGGACCAACTTATGTTAGAAAACGACGTATGAGACAACAATTTTTCAAAGGTCACAAAGTCGTGGCAACTGGCAAGTGCTCTTACATATAAATTTGGAAATTTAAGGCTACTGGCTGCGAATTTGTAACATCTTATCTGTAGAAAAATTGAATTTTCGTCTTATATATGATCGGACAAACAAACATAGAAGATTCATCAAAAACAAGACCGACTATATAAGTATTTTTGGTGTTTAAGACGAATATGAAATACGAGGTCTTGGGGTTGGCCACAATTTTCGGTTTAGGATTATTTCAGTTCGATCTATCCTTGAGTCAAACTCAGATCGAGTTTAGGTGATCGGTACGTTGATCGATCCAAGAAGAATCAGTTGGAATTGATAAATCCTTGGTGTTGACATGTGAAGTGAAAGATTTAGGCCATGTTTGAGATTATTTATTTAATTTCTAAAGGATTTTTTTTTTGTTAAAAGTGATTATTAACTTATGACTTTTTGAAATGAAGTTTTTAAAAATGTGTTTGAATGACCACAAATGACATTTTTTTTATTGACATCATTTTAAGGTTATTCGGTAAAAGGGTAAAGAGTGAGGTAGATTTGTAATTTTATGTCAACAAGTCTTAAGTTATTTTGAAAAACTAGAATTTTTAACTTTTGAAAAACAACTTGTTACCCTATTATAAAAGTCATTTTCAAAAGTCCTTTTAAGTTTGACAAACAACTTATTAACTTATTGACTTTTTGAAAAAACTAATAATTAAGTAAATAAGTCATTTTTAGATGAAATCTCAAACAATGTCTTAATTGGAAGATTTTGAGTAACAATATAAGACATAGGCTAATTAATAGCATAATAATTAAAGATTTAGTTTAAAGTAAAAGTATTTAATTATACATTTTATAAGTAATTATTTGTATGGTTGAAGATAATTACAGGTTAATTATTACAATTATGTTTAAGAGTATGAGTTTGTTTTGAAGTTTGATATCCGGCCATGAAAAAAGTAAAGTTTTCTTTCATTCATGCAAGCTTTTTAATGAAAATATAAACTAAATATTCAAGTTTGAAGTCATGTATGTATATGTAAATAGTCTAGAGGTTCATATGTAATTATGTCATTAAAGTTAGGGTACGGTTATAATAAAAACCCTCAACTGTATATATTTATGTGCTGATGTATGTATGAATGTATGAAGAAAATTCACGAGCAAGTTAATATTATCAAATTCAAGAGTGTTTCTATCCAATTTTATATCTAATTACCAACAATTTGTATCATAATAAGTGATTTTACGGAAAAATTAAGCAATATAAAAGTCAAGTTTAAAAGTCTTAGTAGTACTTTGAAAAATAAGTTAATTGTGAGGAAAATGCTTAACTCATTTTCAAAAAAGAAAAAATTTTTTTACCAATCGTGACATCTATCGAGCAATATTAAGAAATAGATAAAATGACATTCGAAGAATCCGTTAGAAGAATAACAGTATTTGAAGAATGCCCCAAAAGCCAATATGAAATGAAGGAAAATAATCAAGCTAGGCAAATTTCTAATGACAAATTCAAGAAATCAAGGTCATAGTAGAGGACAATGTAGAAACTTTAACAAATAAGAAAATATACATGAAATAGGCATGGGTGAGAAAGTAAAGATAAAACAAGCTTAAATGTTATGATTGTGGTGATTTGGCAAATAATTGCACCATACGAAAGAATAAAGAGAAAGACAAGCAAGAACCGACTCTGTTGTAAGAACCAATTCAAGAAAGTTGAAAACCCTAACTAAATTATATTTCGTTTAAGAAGAAGTATCGAAAATATAAACTAAATATTAAATTCATCAATTAGAAGCAAGTATTATCAAATTCATGGAGTGTTTTTCATCCAATTTCATATCTAATTACCAACTGTTTTCTTTGAGTTGCAGATTGGTTTCTTTTTCTTGGTTGCATCCTGTCACACCCCGGGCCGGCGGAAACGGATCGTGTTTTCCCGTCGGGCGGAAGGTTCCCGGGGCGCGATATCTTTGAGTGATAATCAAATGATCAGATTGTTTACATAGCACATGAGATATAAATGAGAAATGCTAATCATGACATGAAATAGAATTACAAAGTTAAATTACATTGTACATCATAATTTAACTAAGTAAATCTAATCAAAAAGAATCAATGAGTTTATATCTTGAACTGTACAAGATATACAAAAGTGATTCACTGTTTTGTCATATCAAAAGTATGCAGTCAAAAGTAAGCTAGGTCTTCTATGAGTCCCCTAGCTTAACACTTGCACAATTGTATCTACACCTGTTCGTCACCTGAGAAAACATGCATTTAAACAAAATCAACACTAGGTTGGTGAGTTCATAAGTAAGTAAATTGAAAACCATTGAATTGATCATGCACACATCCACAATGTCATACTTGTTACTTGTAATACTTGTTTCATCTGTACCACCCAATGGCCTCTCCTTAGTTATATGTACAAGTAGTGTATCACCTGATCAAGTATGCTTATATATAGGGAATCACGCAAGGGTCAAGCCCAAACGCTATCCCACCACATACTCAGTCAAGTTCTACCCCACTTGCGATACAACTAAAGATATCCATTACCCGTTTGTTCATCGTATTTGATATGTATTCAGTTATTGTATTGATGATAGAATAATATATTGTATGAGGTTTAATTATCAAACCGAAGTGTTGATAACCCTCGCTGTATTAAGGGATTTTAGATTAATATAATCTTGTCCTTGTATTATTCTATACTTGAGGTGGGTTAACTGATGTTACTCTATTAAATATTAAGAGTGTGAGTTAACCCCTTGTAACTTGTCCTTGAACCATAGTGCATAGAACCTAAAAGGAATCCATTGTACTCCTCACATAATCAGAGTACAATGCATCCGATTTACCTCTACCACCTTGTATGTACCGCGGCCTCAACGAGAGCTATTACTAGTAGTGAAACATGAGGTGAGATCAGTTCCTCAACCTACTAATCAATAGGATCTGGTTGGATTAATTACTTATCGCTGCAGATTAATATCACCATGTGTCGCTTACCAGAACCTGACTTGAGGTCGCCCTGTCACCGGTCATACGTTACCGGCCAATGAATCAATACGATCAACATACTAGCCCTACAAGCTAGAGGTTTGTCAAACCTATGGTACCACTGTGCTATCGTCGGTTTAGTCACGTCAAACTAACTGGTCAGCGAATTAAAGAGGCTTACATGATCAACTTGAACAAATTGGCACATGATTGAAGTGATATAATGCAAACAGGTCAAATGTAACTAATTGTAATTGTATTCACTTGTACTCTTGTTCTCATTGTAATATGTTCTCCGTGATATTAACAAAGTTAAATAAGAGCTTGTCTTATTAAATTATGTTAATTAATTGAGTGAATGATGTTGTTATCATGAAATTACATTATCATGATTATCATTCCAGGTTCCTTGTTCTCTTGTAATATATGTTGAATTGAAAAGCTAAGTGTTATAAGAACTAGTCTTATTACACTTACTTAATTCTTGTCTCGAATGATGTAATAAAGATATGTTATCTTTATATCATTCTTGTGTTTTGTTCTTGTAATCTTGTCATCGTGTTTCCTTGTAATTATTGCAATGCCATTTCTTGTAAGAATAACTAAGTGTTGTAAGAATTATCTTACTACTATGTTATTCTCTTGTGTTGATGAGTTATGATATTATAATATCATCATCATCTTATCTTTCCTGTATTCTTGAATTCAAACAATCATGCATACAATGATTTATGATAATAAGCAATTTAGTATCAAATAATCAAAGTATTAACAACATATAAGCAAAACTTTTAAATAAATAAAAGTAAAGCATGTTTCTCAGCCCCGAGAGTTTAAAATCAGTAAAGATTAAAGAAAAGGGGCATATGAACTCACCTTGTAGTCGTTGGTTTGACTTAGCTTAAATGAAAGAATACACGCGCTCTGAGTTGTATTTGAGTTTGTTTTCACGATCATGTATTGATTTCACGTTGTTTATAAATTGTAAGAATGAGTTGTATATACTTGAATATGTGTAGGTGTTAGCCTTAATGTCGGCTAACACACGTAAGTCTCGGTCATCATTCGGCCTGGATTCCCTTGTTATCGACATTAGTTACCCTTGATCCTATTATGTTAAAAGTAGAACACTTTGTTCTTTAACATTTTAGTTAACTGTATTGATTTTTTTTTAACTTTGCAAAAGCAACTTAGGTATAAACTTAGGTTTACAATTTAAACGCCATATCCCATGTTCAATAAAGCTAATTCGAATCATTGCCACCCTTGTAATGATGTATAGTACTATCATCCAAATTCCATGCATATTATCATTTACAATTTATTTAAGTTGCTTGACTAGTTTGTTGTGGTCAAGACCAATTGGTCCGAAATAATCAAGGTGGGCCGAATGATGAAGTTGGGCCGATTGACTAATGTGATTGCTCAGATGTGGGCCGAAAGAACTGCTATTGGGCTAGAGAGGTGTCATTGGGCCGGCTAGATATGATTGGGCCGAGATGGTTATTTTGGGCTGAATTAGTAAGCTGTTGGGCCAACATAGAAAATCTGGCCCACTAATAACAAAGTGCTACAACAGTGTCTTGGATTGGGCCTGGATAATTGAGTAGATCAAATCAGAGTTTTTTTCTTTAGGCCAACAAGTGTGAGTTTATTAAATAGTTGGGCCATTGCATGGGCTATTTTGAACAATTAATGGGCTTTACATCAAACAACTCGTCTTGGGCTGAACATTTGGGCCAATTTATACACAGTGGCCTAACAATTCAACTGAGTCACATGAGGTTGAGTTGGTCGAATAAAGTTGGATGCCGAACAACCAGTTGATGATGGTCGAATGATGACTCATTCGGGGCAATGGTCGAATGAAGACATGGTGGCTTGGACGAATGATGTTTAACCAGATGAGTCTCAGTCGGAGGTTGATGACCGAATGGGAGGGGGTGGCGAATGAAGGTAGTTCGAATGAGACATGGGTGGCGACTGACAAACTGCCGAAGGGTGGTGGTGGTCGAATGGCATGTGTCGAATGAAAGGAGTCATTCGGTGGTTATGGTCGAATGATGAACTGGCGAAGGGCTGGCATACACCCAAGCGAATGGGGCCCTTCGGCCTTTGCTCTTTCTTTCGGCCGAATGAAGACTAGTCTCCTTCATTCGCCTGGGAGAACCCAGGTACCGATGCTGATGAAGTTGAGTTCCAACCAAAGCCATGGTGGTGTCCAGAGGTGAGTTGTAGCTGAGTTGGTTTCGGAGGTGGGTTGTGAAAACAAGAGCTTAAGGCCGACTAGGGTTAGTGATTCAAGAAAAGAATGAAAACCCTAATTTTCGACATACTTGCAGCCAAATACCTCTACATTCAGTGGTGATAAGCTTAGATCCGTAGTACTTTCATGTAGAGGATGTCAAGGGCTTCACGTGGGCGAAAGAATCACTCAAAACCGTTGAGAAATGAAGAAGTTATGGTGTTTTGAAGGTGTAACAATGGTGGAGGGTGTGGTGGCCGGGATTTGAGAAGGAGAGAGAGGATGAAGATGATAAAATGAGAAAACATCCTCATTTTAGGTTTTTATACTACGAGTGGTGTCCGGGTCCGTTTCGGTTGCTCGGTTCGCGTTTTCGTCGCGTAACCGGAAATTACGCGTAATTTAAATGGATTTAATTAAAAGAAGTTAATTTAATTATTTTGATGAGTTTCAAAATTGTAAAATGTTATTTATTTTATTTCATTAAATTATTTTCGTTCGTGTCGTGTTTTCGTTTTCGTTTCGTCAGATCGCGTCACCTTCGCGCGTAATTCGTTCAAATCGTCACCCGAACGAATACGACGATGGTTTTGCTTTCTGACTTTTGTTTTCTACTTTTCAGTCATTATTTCAGAACTCTAAACTCACAGATATGTTTGTGTGAATCGTCACCCACGCAAACACACTGTCAGTTCGTAATTCTGAAATAACACTGCATTTGTGTTTTAATTGTGTTTCCTCACTGTCGGACTCAACTATATTTCCTGTTTTCACATTGATCTTGTACTGACTTGTCGGCCATCTGATTCCTGTCATCTGTGGACATCAGATCGCAACCGATATGTTTCTGAATATTGTTTGAATACCGTTGTTTCTCATGATTTGTTGTGCTAACTGTAATTAAGTTTTCACTTAATAAACACAACTAATGTTTCAAATGTACGTTGTACTTAATGTATTTAAGTTTGCACTAAAATACGTACAACTGTGTATTGTATTCAGAATTTTGATAATGCGATAACTGTTCATGTACATGTATTTACACATAGTATAAAGTGAAAGTACACATATCTTACGGACTTGCCGGACGATCTGGCACTTGCTGTTATAGTCTCCCCTTGTTAAAGAAATTTCGTCCCGAAATTTAAGCATCAAAGTCGGGCTCTAATTCTCGAACAGATGAGGATACTTTGCTTTCATGTTGTCCTCGCGCTCCCAGGTAAACTCTGGTCCACGCTTGGAGTTCCATCGAACCTTTACAATAGGGATACGGCTCCGTTTCAGTCTCTTGACTTCACGTTCCATAATCTCTACAGGTTCTTCAATGAAATGTAATTGCTCATCAATTTGTATCTCTTCCAAAGGTATGATCAATGTTTCGTCTGCTAGACACCTCTTGAGATTTGATACATGAAACACATTGTGTACTCCGCTGAGTTCCTCAGGGAGTCTGAGTCTGTATGCCACAGGACCTATGCGTTGAGTAATCTCAAACGGTCCGACATACCGAGGTGCTAGTTTGCCTTTAGCCCCAAATCGAACTACGCCTTTCCATGGGGACACTTTCAACATGACTCGGTCACCCACATCGAATTCCAAAGGCTTACACCATTTGTCTGCGTAACTCTTTTGGCGACTACGTGTTGCTTGTAACCGTTGCTGAATCTGGGCTATCTTATCAGTAGTTTCCTGAATCAGCTCAGGTCCAGTTATTCTGGTGTCTCCCACTTCAGTCCAACAAATTGGAGACCGACATTTTCTACCATAGAGTGCTTCAAAAGGAGCACATCCAATACTGCTGTGGTAGCTATTGTTGTAGGAGAACTCAATGAGAGGTAAATGTGTGTCCCAACTTCCACCGAAGTCTAGGATGCATGTTCTCAACATATCCTCTAGGGTTTGAATGGTGCGCTCGCTTTGTCCATCCGTTTGTGGATGATAAGCAGTGCTCAAGTTAACACTTGTCCCTAAGGATTGTTGTAATGATTGCCAGAACCGCGAAGTAAATCGACTGTCCCGGTCTGAAATAATAGACAGTGGCACACCGTGCCTCACTACTATTTCATCAATGTATAGTCTTGCAAGTTTCTCCATCTTGTACGTCTCTCTGATCGGCAAGAAATGTGCGGACTTGGTCAATCGATCAATGATGACCCAAATAGAATCATATCCGCTGGAAGTGCGGGGTAGCTTGGTAATGAAATCCATAGCTATTTGTTCCCACTTCCATTGTGGTATCTCCGGTTGTTCCAGCAAACCCGAGGGTTTCTGGTGTTCAGCTTTGACCTTGGCACATGTGATACATTTGCCAACATAAGTGGCAATGTCTTTCTTCATACCCGGCCACAAATAAAATGACCTAAGATCTTGGTACATCTTATCGGCACCAGGATGAACTGAATAACGTGTCTTGTGTGCCTCGTCAAGAATAAGTGTTCGAAGTTCATCTACTGCTGGAATCCAAACACGGTCCAGATAATAGATAACTCCATCTTGTTTTGTCTTGAAATGTTTCTCGGCTCCACAATCGAGCTCACGTTTCAAGTTGTCTCTTGCCACCGTCTCTTGTTGTGCTTGTAAAATGTGATCCCTCAAACTTGTTTGCACTGTCATTCCCATGGCGCGAACGCATAAGGGTTTGACTCTTTCCTTCCGACTCAAAGCATCTGCGACAACATTTGCTTTGCCCGGATGGTATTTGATCACACAATCATAATCGTTCAGGAGCTCAACCCAACGTCTCTGCCTCATGTTAAGCTCCTTCTGATCAAATATGTGCTGTAAACTCTTGTGATCTGTGAAGATAGTGCATTTGGTACCATAAAGGTAATGTCTCCAAATCTTTAGTGCAAAAACCACAGCTCCCAGTTCAAGATCATGTGTCGTGTAATTCTTCTCGTGTATCTTCAGCTGTCGTGAAGCATAAGCAATGACTTTGTCTTGTTGCATCAAAACACATCTGAGTCCCTGATGGGAAGCATCACAGTAAACTACAAAGTCATCACTGCCTTCTGGGAGTGTTAGGATTGGAGCATTGCACAATTTTTGTTTCAGTGTCTGGAATGCCTCTTCTTGTTTATGAGTCCACACAAAAGGTTCAGACTTCTGTGTGAGTTTGGTGAGAGGCAAGGCTATCTTGGAGAAATTCGAAATGAATCTCCTGTAATAACCTGCCAGTCCCAAGAATGATCGAATCTCTGTCGGTGTTGTAGGCACATCCCAGCTCTTGATTGCTTCTATTTTGGCAGGATCCACATGAATTCCATCATTGTTAATCACGTGACCCAAGAATTGAACTTCTCTTAACCAAAATTCACACTTGGAGAATTTGGCATAGAGTCGTTCTTCTTTCAGAAGCTCCAAAACTGTCTTGAGGTGATGTTCGTGCTCTTTCTCGTTCTTTGAGTAAATCAGTATATCATCGATAAAGACGATCACAAACTGATCTAGATACGGCTTGCACACCCGGTTCATTAAGTCCATGAACAGAGCCGGTGCGTTCGTCAATCCAAAGGGCATCACCATGAATTCGTAATGGCCATATCGAGGTACGAAAAGCCGTCTTTGGTATGTCTTCCTCTTGAATCCGGAGCTGATGATAGCCTGATCTCAGGTCTATCTTTGAAAAATACTGTGCTCCCTGTAACTGATCAAACAAATCATCAATCCTCGGCAACGGGTACCGATTCTTGATGGTGAGTTTGTTGAGTTCTCGATAATCAATGCACATCCTGAAAGTTCCATCCTTCTTTTTGACAAAAAGAACCGGAGCTCCCCACGGGGAAAAGCTCGGTCGGATGAACCCTTTATCGAGAAGTTCTTGTAACTGGTTGGACAACTCTTGCATCTCCGATGGTGCGAGTCTGTAGGGAGACTTGGCTACAGGATTTGCTCCCGGAATCAAATCGATGCGGAACTGCACCGCTCTCTCGGGTGGCAGTCCCGGTAAGTCATCCGGAAACACTTCTGTAAAATCTCTCACAATCGGTACATCTTGAATCTTGATTGCTTTCTTGTCTTTCTGAATCACGTGAGCTAAAAATGCAACACATTGTTTCCGTAAACACTTGCGAGCTTTCATGCACGAAATTATCTTGACACTGCGTTTCGCTTGGTCTCCACGAATCTCTAAGACTTCATTGTTCTCCATAGGAATGCGTAATAGTTTATCGGAACAGATGAACTCAACTCGGTTAAGAGATAGCCAATCCATTCCGATGATAACGTCGAAACTGCCCAGCTCCATCGGTATCAAGTCGATGGAAAATGTATGATCACCAAGTGTTAGTGGGCAATTCCTAAGTACTGTGTCAACTGTAATCTATTTGCCATTAGCTATCTCAATAGTATAAGGGGAGTCTAATGATTCCTCAACATGATTAAGATGGCTAGCAAAATCGGATGAGATAAAACTCTGATCCGCACCAGTATCAAATAATATAGAGGCATAAAAATCAGATAGAAGAAATGTACCCGTAATGACGTTCGGGTCTTGATGTGTTAGTTTAACACATCCGTTTTCGTACATATTCGAGTCGGTTTTCGATAGTTTTGTATATATTTCGAGTCGATTTTAGTTCCTTTTTACATTTTAGTGTTTTTGTGTAGGAATGTGTCCCGGAGGAGCGGAAATGAAGGCAAACGGACATCGGAATCAAATGCGGGTGCAAATACAAAGAAATCTGAAAAATGGCCCTAGGAGCATAGCCTAGCGTGGGGCTTCTGGGCGCTAGGCTATGCGCCTAGCATGTTCAGGCGAAATTTGTCTTTTATTCCGCGCGCATAGCCTAGCCACACCCTTATCAGCGCTAGGCTATGCGCCTAAGATGGTTTTTTGGCCTAAAACCCTAATTTCAAGCTCTCTATAAAAGGGATCGCATTCCAGCCGTTTTAGAGGTCTTCTTTTGCGTCTTTGGAACCCTAATCGAGCCTAGGAGCTGCTGGAGCTTAACCATGGAGTTTGGGGCTTGATTAGGGCTTGTTGGAGTGGAGAAGAAGGACCATTTTGAGTATTTTCCCTTTCTTTTCTTAGTTTCTTAGTTTAATCAGTAGTTAAAATGTATTTAAACTATTATCAGACCTGTTTTGTTACTGTTGAGATGATTATAGGCTAGATCTATGGTTGTATCTAGGTTTTGGATGATAAAGTTGTGAACTTTGTTGATTTTGGACTTGATTTATGCTCATGGATGATATATGCTTTGTAATCAGCTGTAAAGTTTGAATCTTTGATGGTTTTTATGGATGTTGAATGATTATATTTGGTGTATGTTTTATCCACATGTGTTTAGGAAGGTCTTTCCACACATAGATGCATGTTAGGCCTACTACTTTGTGTTTTAGGTTAGTTTATGGGTTGTTGATCACATTCCATAGGATTAGACTTCATTAAGTATAGTTATTTGCATGTGTAACCTAACCTAGAAATCCGGGAGGTGATAGGTTAGATGGTTGGTCTCTTACACTTGGGATGTTTGAGTTAAACGACCCGGGAGGGCATTGTCTTAGATATACTTAGTGTTAGTGTCAATCCATGTCAAAGTTGTCAACTTTATAGTTCTCTAGTATCTTAGGATACAAACGGGTGGAGAAATCCGGGAGGTGATTCACCCGTTTGAGTGCAATTGCATATCGAGAAAATCCGGAAGGTGACCCGATAGACTAGTGCATACATTACAGCCTTAGGATTCCCATTTGAGTTGCCTGGTATCTGATCTGGGTCCCATTAGGTATTCCTTAGTTTGTTCCTTAAGATCCTAGTCTTCATCCTTCATAAATTAGTCCGAGTCATCATTTGTCACACTTTTGATTCTCAACCTAGGTATACCAGTTTGTCTTATTTAGAGTCAGATTCCATTTTTAGTTGCAATCTTAGTTAGCTTATTTAGAATTAGATTTAGTTGGTTAATTAGTTAAAGTCTCATTTCGTTCTTAGAAGTTGCACCAAACCCCCCTTTTTCTCTTTTACTTTATTTTTTTCACAGTCTAGGTTAGTTTTGTCAAACTAGTGTCCTTAGGGTTCGATATCCGGTCTTCACAAGCTATACTGTCACGATAGGTACACTTGCCTACGTAGCGGTCTAGTTTAGGATTTCCGATTATTACTAGGTGTTTAGGTCAAAGTCTAGGTCTAGGGCTAGTTGGAGTGTCTTTAACATAGGTTAATTAGCTTTAATTTAGTCTGGTTTTTAGTATATACTGACCGCTCTCATCAAGTTTTTGGGGTCTTGTCTAGCTGCAGCAGCACTCCTATCTGAAAGGCTCGTCCTCTTGGTGCTTGAGCCCTTGTTGATTTCTCTTGGGGCAATCCCTAGAGAAGTGACCAGGTTCACCACAGTTTGTAGCAAGACCTGCGATCAGTAGCAGCAGCAGTAGTGGCTGCATTGTTGTTTTCTGTTTGGAGCTCCCGTGCTCCTGCAGCGGTTTGCCCAGTGGCCAAACTTTCCACAGTTTGTGCATTGCATGCACTGAGAGTTTGGCGCATGATGATACTGGCAAGTATTGCACAAAGGTG
>SZYD01000210.1:0-42532 GCA_009363875.1 Mikania micrantha
AAAATAGTAAAATGATTCTGAATTTTATTCAATATTCCAAAAAATATGTAAGAGTTAAACTCGGTTGTTTACAAGATATAAACAGTTGGTCAAACCGTTAATCTCAGTTTTTTCGAAATTGGTTGAACAGGATGAATTTGCTTGTCATATGTTATAATCGTTTCCCCTTGACATCATTGTTTAATGGGGTCGGGTGCAGGAGAGGCAGTTCTTGAAATCCATGCATAGGCCCAACGTTTAGAACACAAGATGTGCATTATCATCTATGCTAACCAGATCCAGTGGGGAAAGTCAGCTCATAGTTAGTGCTACTGTAAATGTGAATATAAATGTAGAAATCGGAGGCATTTGTAGTAACAAAAAAGGTAAATTAATTAGTGTGCTTAGAGGTTATTAATGATAATGATATTCGACATCATTTATTGATACATTTAAAATTTTCAGAAATTAAATGAAATTTTAGTTTATTCATGTTCTCTGCTTTAATACTTCAAATATGGTTCCATGTCGCTGAAGAAGCCACCTGCTGTTATACCTACAAGGAAAAGTTTGGAAAGATCTAATTGTGAAATTCAGACTCTTTTTTTATGTCTAAACGAATATCTTTAACAGCTTGTTTGTAAATGTTATATTTTTATATCTAGGAAATTTGATAAAAACTGAATTTATTCTTAGCAAATCAATTTACGATTGCTACCAAAATCTGCGTTGACTGACCGGGATCATTGTGCCATGAAAATGGATGGCTCATTGTTCTGCGGTTCTGCCTATGTACCCTACAACACACAAAGCGATGTTAGCCTCGTCATGCCGAGAGCTTAAAGGTTTTTACTTTCAGAATAGCAAGCATACAGTGTGAGACTACTCAATGTTAAGTAGTCGAATGAGAATTGGATGCATTCTTTGAGAGGCCTATAAACTCGAGTGTTTCCCTCCAGAGCATTAAACACGAGCTTCACCTACATGCCTAGCAAGTCTGCTAGGCGGCATCAATCCGTTGGTCATGGATTTTACCCATTGATATGGTGTTATCCGTTAGATACAAACCTCCTCAAAGATGTACTGTTGACATCTTTCGCACTTGTTCTTTTGCTAGGTTATAGTTGGCGTCATATTTGCTTACAAGCCTAGCTCAAGCTTGTTTATACTCTTAGAGTCTTAGTTGGCGCCTTTAATGTGCAACAAGGCCACTCTTTCGTGTCCCAGCCACAACTAGCAGGGTCTAGCTGTTTGCCTTGATATCTTGATGAGGCCGACTCAATATTGACCATTGTAAGTCCAGTCATCTGGTTGGATTAGCCGGTTAGAGTTCTTCCTGCACCAAGTTAAAACTATTATGCCTGTCCAGAGGGTGATCCCATCATTTACAAAATTACAAATACGGGTGTTGCATCAAACTGTTTTTATATAATACAGCACTGAACTATATGAAAAAAAATAAAATGAGTTAACTAATTAATTCGATGATTGAAACACTACATCTGTCTTCTAGGTTCATTAATCTACTAATTTATATGAAAAAAATACAAGTACGTGCTTTTAAATCATGTTTACCTGGCTTATGTAAATAAAGTTTGAACAAGCTACCAACCTAAATAATAAGCTATACAAATCCATGAATCAAAAGAATGGACATGTTCTTCTAGTTTTTAATGCCAATTGGTCTTTAACACCATTTGACCAGACTCGTCAGTTTCAAAAAGCCGGCCAGCTAAACCGTCCCAGTTTTCTCTCCTCCTGAGGAACTGATCAGCAATTTATCAGTGTCTTCTGGAACTTTCTGGAAGGTCCCATATTCACTGGGGGAGTAAGCTTCCGGTACTTCAAGTGCAACTGCTCTTGCTAATGCTGCTTTGTGTTCCTCTGAATGCTCAATTGCTAGTGATGAACTTCTTTCCATTCTTTGTTGTGGTGGGATGTCCATAACTCGATCTTTCTCCTTCAATGTCTGATCTATCACAAAGATTAAATGCTTTAGGGTCCGTTTTATACGTGTTTTCCTCCATTCAACAAGAAAAATCAAACAACGTAAACAAAAATCATACAAAAGATAGACCATGAGCAAATCACACACAAAATTAGGAGTAATACAGGTGGCAAATGGGCCCACTCATTAAGGAAACAAGTCGATTCAAGAACATTTTGTTCAAATATTTAAAAAATAAATAAATAAGCATCTTCTGTAAAAAATAAAATTTTCCAATAATAAAAATAAAATGGAAGGTTTTATGCTTTAAAGACACACTTGGTTCCCATGACATTTGAACTGTTGAAAACAACAAACCTGTTTTTGTTTTCAAGCTCATTGAGTTTTATTTACACGTTGAAGATAAAAGATAATTATAACCAAATCATTGTTGGAATTGCCACCTCTAGAAACAATCATTTGGTGATGTTCAGTTGCTCTATAATTAGCTACTACCAGTCTTCTATAAAAGTACTGGAATATTGGAGCTAGAGTTGAGCAAGTTTATCTAAAAGGAAACACTGTATGTTAATTATTCAAAGAGTAAATGTCTAAGGCAGCACCTATTAAAAAGAAGTTATACAGTCGGAAAATATTATTCCATCTATTCGAATACATATTTGTAAATAAATCTGTTTAACTTGTGAATAACGCATCATAGAAAACAAATAGATGTTAAAAAGCATTGTTTATAAACAATTGCATGATAAAATAACACTGAAGACTTACATTAAGTGCACTTGAAAACTCACGTTCCATGAGCGCAATAGAATGATCACTAATAATATGGCACGAGAGAACCATGTGTTCAAATCTTCCATCTACAGGAACAGCTGTCTTCACAACTGGGGAAATTCTTCCAACCCTGCAAAAAAGGCATATAGGTATTTTTGCTTGAAATGTGACAAAAGAAAAAAGCAGATATTGTACTTGTTACTATGTTAAGTTTCGAAGTGGAAATAGTTAAAATTTTTCATAGAAGGAATAAATTGGAAAGAGAGGTAAGCATCAATTCTATTACTTATCCCTTGCATGTCTATATGTATGCACTACTGTTACAATTTTTTATGGTATCCACTTCAATTACAATTTTTTTTTTATTTTCCTTTTTTCATGAAGATGATTATAGTATATGAAAAGATGATATGGCATACCCAAAAGGCTTCCTTACAATAACATGATAAAGGCGGCCAGGCGCATATAAACGCCTTGGATCTTGAAGCATTTGCTCCTGTAGTGTGCATGTTTCTTTTAGGCATGTGCCACATAGAATGCACGGGAAACTGCAAACCAAAAAGACAGCATGTTTTTCACATGATGGAATTGGAGTGTCTTTTTTAAGGAACCGTACAACTATAAAAATCAACTAAAACATCAAAGTGGAAAAGAAAATCAAGAAATCAATGCATAATAATAATGTATCAACTATGAAATTGTTCTAGATGGTATATATAATGCAAATGAATACACAGTACCACATTCACATATGATATCCATGATTAATTTTTGAATCATGTATATACTCTATTAAATCTTATCCCTTAATTTCTATTGTGTGTGCGCGCATGATTACTGACCAAGTTCCTAACAGTATCAAAAAAAAGGACAAGATCATATCTAGTTTTAAAAATAGCTATCACTGAGACATAAAGGTTTTTGGATACAAATGAAATAATAATACTTTTAACCAAGAGCATACCAAAAAAGTGACTTGAAGAGTACTTCCGATGCTACACTTGTACGAGGCATGAAATCATCCTGGTTCATTAAACAAGCTTATTACTTCAAAATCATTGGACCCACCAATCATGTATGATATATGAAATATAACTCCAAACATATAAAAGCAGATGAAAACATAAAATCTTAAACACCCTAAAAGATCAAAACCAATATCTTGCATATATAACTTGATTGTCTGATCTAGTGCAATGATTGATAAGAGAATGGTTAGACATGAGGGTAGAAACAATATGCATATGTCATTTATTTATTGTCTTATTTTCTCATGAAAATAAACACTATCCTCACTGAATGTCTGAATGTCTGAATGTATTGTTAAAATTTTACAAGATATATCAAAAAAATAAAATTTGTGCAGCTCATAAGTACCTAAAAAGTATTATTAAACCCTAAAAAAGTAATGACTATTCAACTCGACTCGGTTTGAATTGCTCTAGCGTGTCAAAATAATTTCCCATTTTTGACCTCAACCTTATTTGACCTGTACCCAACTTGCATGCCCACCATCTCTCAACCTATGATCAAAATCCACCAAGGAACCATTATTATAGAAACACATACATGCTAATATATAATATTCACCTGAAGAACAACAGAATTGATTACATCAGCATATCTCACAGCCAAATTTAGTGACACGCATCTAGCTGGAGCAATTGCAAAACATTTTATCCTTTTCCTCTCAATATACCCAATCTTTTCGCGGTTTTTGACCGCTAGGATGGTCAACAAAGTGACTACCCCTGCCCCTAATGAATGACCAGCAAAAGTCAACGTATAATCCTCATGCCTTTCAACCAACTCTTTTAAAACCTCACACTCGTTTTCAAACACCCACTGAGCCGCCTTCAGTAACCCATTATGAACATACCCTCCATCAAACTTTGTCTGCCCCAATTTGTCATCAAGTAAGAGCAAATAATCACTTTCTTTTGCTAAATTAAGCCCGCTAATTAGCAAAAGTATTTCCTGATTGTCTTTATCAATGTAAATCATGTAAGGAGATACCTTCCCTTGATTTTCATCATAGTCTTTTTTCAAAACCACCATATCTGGATTAATTCCATATCCTCCCGGTGGGGCCCAAAGAGGATTACGAATGTCAAACTCATAAACAGCTAAAATATATCTACAAATTCTTGGGATCGGTTCGAATTCACTTGCAGTGGCAAAACCCCAGTTCTCACTTTCTCGGCCTGCAGTATAAAGACATTTTTTCCATGCCCAACGAGCACATCCCAAACAGTATACACATTCAAGAATTGGACAACCACAAACAAGTGACATATTGATCTTTTGTTTTCAATTGTCAACAAATCAAGTTAAACCCTAAACTGACTGGTGGTATTACTCTTTTATGACAAATGATCATGGGTTTAAGCAATAAAAACCTTTTCAAAATCAGATGAACCCTAAATGGATGGGTGGTATTACTCTTTTGTGACAAATGGTCATGGGTTTAAGCTATAAAACCTTTTGCAAATCAGGGTTTATTGCATAAATCTCAAGATTTCTACTCTACATACAAATTAGGGAGAAAATCATAGTGATCAATTGAGTGTGAATGAAGACAAATGGGAACTAGAATACTAGATCGTTACTTTAATCTAATAACAACTGATCCTGCAATTAATCTGATGATATCTAATCAACATCTAAAAGGGTAAAAGATGAACCAACTAGCCAGCGAATATCCGACGCGTGATCTCGATACGGCATTGATATGATCAGTTCGACATTGAAATGAGAGTATATCAAAATAGTATAACCTGATATTGCGGATTTAAAATCGGAGAATATGAACAATTAAGTGAAGACAGTTGGAATTTGATGGTACTCGACGGAAGTTGGTGCCTGATGATTGAAAATCGAATGCAAAACCCTAGATTAAATTAGGGAAAACAAGTTGATGTAGCAGGTAGTGATTCCAATAGCGTATTGAAAACGTGGATTTGGTTGATCCAATGAAGAATCTAGACTGGCATATCCCAAAACCCCTTTGACTCCAAAGTCAAAGTTAGTTTTGAGATTTAATCTCATAAGCCATAAAAATAAATAAATAAATAAATAACCATATGATTCAATACTTGATTCATTTTCTAAATTTTTATTAGACATTTTAAGTTTATATATCATTTTTAATTAGTTATTAAGAGGTTTTATTGTTTATGTCAGTGCGTTATTTCTCACACATAAGCACCATTCTAACGTGTTAGTATTCATTTTCTTTTTATAAAACATGTTGTTTTCTTCTGCCAACTTGATAATTTGTCGCTTCCATGTAACCTAGTCAAAACAAATTCAGTCTCAAACTTCCACCTCATATTCTCACACTGTATAAACAAAGATATTTCACACGAGACTCAAGGATTAATGATTTAGCACAAACAAAATATTAACATCTAACATGACGGAATATAATTTGCGCAAGTAGCAAAATTGTCAAATTCACATAGTAAAAAGGGATCTCGCTAGAGTGATTGATGTAAAACGTGACTATTAAATTATGATTTTCAAACACAATTAAGTCTTATACTTATAAAAACATGACATGTTATGCTTACTCACTACAATACGTTTAGAGCAAGTATACCCATTGTATGTGTTACCTAGCTTAGGTAAGATATCAAGTATTGTTTAAGAACAAAAAGACTTTTAATAGTCAAGGGTAGTCATTGTTTAGTCAATTCAAAAGTTGAATAAATATGGTTTGCATTAAAAAATCAAAGGAAATATAAATAGTAGTTAGTCACAAGGAATATTCACTTAGGTTTGATTTTCCCTTAATGATGCAATTAAAATATGGATTATCAAAAGAAAACTATATAAACTAGAAAACACTTCGAGTAAGTTTACCAAATCACATGTCTCTTCAAAAGTTATCATAATCACATGATAACCATTTAAAATTGCTCTATGAAACCAAATAATAATGTGTGCGCTAGTGCAATAAAATGAGAAAACCTTGTTACATGTGCTAGACTCTAGCATTCTCATTGACACAAACAAAAATAGGATATAAAGGATGTGAAATTGATGTGTAGTTGTAAATATCATAATTATCATCATACTTAATATATCTCATTATTAACAAAAGTTAAGGTAAGGAAGAGTAAGATGTAGACAACTTACCGCTATACCCGTAGAAATAGAGAGACTGCTTCCAATAAGACCCCCGTCTCATGATACATGATTAACCGACCAAACCAACTCTTTTAACGCTTTTAATGTTAAAAACGAAGTATTCTTTTTTTCTTTTGCTGGTGGTTTACACATCAGTTTGGTATTATTTTAATAACAATTAATGATTCTTAAGTTGAATTTATACAAACACGTAGAGTTTACTTAAAATTTCTCACTCTTGCTTGATACACATAAAATATCCCATCGTACGTTGTATATCAAAATTTTTAAATGTACATGTCTTGTGATGGTAAAATTATATAAAATGCATACGATATAGATGTAAATTAGCCACATAAAATACATGCTGTGTGAGAATAAAGTCATTAAATATTTTTTTATGTAAAAATAATTATGGTCTATAGAATAGCTAATGCTATACGTACGTATTTAGTATGCATTACATCCTTTTCGTATCAAACAACCAGAAATAGAATTGGTTTACAAGTAGAAGTGTGTTTTCATTTTTAAGACAAATATATATAAATATAATAATAACTATTTGTATTATTAGTTACTCTACAATTTCGGGATTTCATATTATTTTTCAGATTTAGTAATATAATTATTAGTCAAACTGCATGACACAAAAGGGTCCATAGCTCAGTGGTAGAGCAATTGACTGCAGATCAATAGGTCACCGGTTCGAACCCGGTTGGGCCCTAATTTTTATACGCTCTACGCTACTTTGTTAGATATTGAAATTCCAATTTCCAAAATTTTCTGATGGATTAAGTGTTAATTTTTATACATGGGATAATTACATATATTTTTTTCTAAACTTGAAAAACTCACGTATTTTTCTAAGGTACAAATTTTTAATGCATATATACATACTTTTAAAGAATGTTTTGGAAAAATATGTAATTATAAAAGTATTATATGAAATTGCCCCTATATATATTGAGAGATTGGCATGTTTTATAGTTGATTAGTATTAAAGAATATATGGATACGTGTACAATCATAGGAAATTGATATCTTGTAAGTTTACCTTGAATTGAATAGCGAAATATGCTTATGCATGTTCTGTATCAAATAATATGCAGCAACAACTTCCCATACGTTTAATAAAAAAAATGGTTTAGTTAAACTATCTAACAAACTAATCTAAAGAAAAAATTATATAATTTTTAAAGTTTTCATATGACTAGATACTTGTAAGAAATTAAATATCCCTATCATGTTGTTTCCCTCGCTTTCATATTGCCGGATAAAGGTGGAACCGGTTCAGTTCCGATTTCTCTGAGAATCCGGAACCGTCTGTACCCACCGGTTCCATTTCCAGTTATGATTGTACGTTTCAGTTCCGGTATATGATTACTTGAACGATATATATAAAAACAAAGTATTTTCATATAAAAAGAAGCACCAGTGGTCTAGTGGTAGAATAGTACCCTGCCACGGTACAGACCCGGGTTCGATTCCCGGCTGGTGCAACTTGAGCTATGATGAATAAGCCTCTCTGGTGGCAGGGTCCATCAGAACAACCTGTTATTCCAAGGTAAGACAGGCCTTCCTGAGCTCAATGCTTTTTTTACTTATTGTTTCCTTTCATTTTGTATCTTGAAGACAAATTCTAGACATAATGATATTTTTCAATCTTATTATTTTTGTCACTGCGACAAAGACTGTAAGACACTTTATTTAGGGCCAAAAGTGTCTAAATAATAGTAATTTACACCCGAAATGTACTTCACAGCTTAGATGATACGTGAGTAGAGGGTGGTGTTGCGGCTTTCCTTATTAAGCCCTCTTGAGTTATGGATGCAACAAGCTGAATACAAACATTGATACATCAATAATGTTACATGGAAGTCAAAAGATTTTCTCACTTTTGAGGTCAAAATGACAATTTTGACAACATGAAAGTCAAATAGTTCTATGGGGTTTCCAGAAATATGTAAGGATAGCCACATACCTCTCCTTTTCTGTTAAACATTTGCCCGCTAACTAATCCACGGGCGTTGTATGCCGTAGGACTCCATATCTGTAAGACGACGAGTAGTAATATATTATATCAATGAGCACATTTAGAGGCCAAAGGTAAAGAAAACAAATAAACCCGAGTTCTTATTGGCATTTACTGAAAACAGCAGCCACTCGTCAGCTCTAATAGACCGGTGAAACCACATCCTTAGAAAAATAAGATTATTAAAAAAGATCAGCATTGTTAAGTGTAAACAGATAGATTCATGTTATGTGTAATCTCTAAATGATCCAACACGTGAAAAGTTAACTAAGTGGGTCAAAAGTTGCTACTAAATCCTTACGAGTGACTCAAGCTAGCAGAGGAAGTGTTCAATCCCTTACGGCGATGAGGGTTCAGACTCACATTTAGAGTTATGTGATCTGAAACATATGCTGCAACACATCTGCAGAAAAAGTTGTATTTATATGCTAGAAAAATTAGAACATTATTATAAATAACATTGAGATTTACCTATATCATTATGATATTTATCTAAATTTTGGATAAAAAGTTTATTAAATTTGACTTTTATAGCGATATTCAATGTATTATAATAAATTAAAACACACCTATGCAAAGCCTCGTCATCACAGAGTTTTCCTTTCGATTTAAACCAGTACTTCAAGCTGTAATTACAAAACAAAGGACTAAATACCAACCATACAAGTGTTTAAGTAGATGCAGTAAAAAAAAGTTAATTTATGCTTCCATGCAAAAGATTGACCTTGCAGGACGTTTATCGTAGTTAGTCAAATGATTAGGGTCACAAAGCCTTATCTCAATAGGCCATGGGATAGATTTTGCTGTGGCAACTTTGTCACGGTACGTCCTGTAACAATAAATATAGCTATTACAGAACATATGAGCAATAATCTAATGTTAAAGAAATATAGAATCTACCTGGGAACGAGAGGATTAGCAAGACAGGTCTCTCGCAAATCTTCCATTGATATAAGCTACAAACATCAAAGTTAACAGAAATTGTAAGGGTGTCAATTTCGACGTATTCAACTATAAATGGGTCCATTATGCTTGTCTATAACAGGGTTAAATAGGAAATAAAGAAAAGTTAGAAGGGAATCGAGCAAATGGGTTGAAAGTTGCTTAAAGCGTATTTTATGCATGAAACCTCCTAATCATGTTATTCAGAAGATCATATTATAATTGAAACAATACAATTTTTGTAAATTGTTACAATACAGTATTCATAAAATGTCTAAAAAGAGTAGGACATAAAGTATTAAAGTGTTTGAGGTAACACAACCTGGCCACCCATTTTGACCCACAAATAAAAAAATGTTCATTTTGACCCGATCCAACAATTTTCTGCCACTAGGAAATAGATCGTTTTACCATGACCATTTTACAATATTGTAGCAATATAGTAGTTCTGGTACCAGTTCATTTTGACCCGATCCAACAATTTTCTGCCACTAGGAAATAGATCGTTTTACCATGACCATTTTACAATATTGTAGCAATATAGTAGTTCCGGTACCAGTTCTGGATCAGGGACAGCAGGCATTGATGGTAGCTGATGATCAAAACCTAAATCTTCTTTCTGTAGTACATCAATCCATACTTGATTAATATAACAAAGGGAAAGAAACAAATCAGAACATCTGCAACCTCCAATTGACATGTTAACAATTAAAATTAAACCAATATTACTCGAAATGTCATCAACTGCAATATTGTAATAACAAGCAGGATTTAGAATTAAAGTATTTAACTTTGGATGTATGCAGATTGCAGATGAACAGTAATAAAGTACCTGAAATGATGCGGTCATTGTGAAGACAACTATGCCCTTCTGTATTGCATCTATCTTTCGGGTGGCAAAACTATTGCCATCACATACACGATGAACATTATATGTAATTGGAACTGTAAACATATATAATTATATATTGGAAGATACATGTTTTAAATGAACTTATGACATAAATAATAACATTTTTTGAGCTAAAAGAGTGGCTCATAATCCAAACACAATGTATAACATGACCATGGGCGAAGGTTTGAAGAGACCGCAGGGGCGACCACCTCCTCTTTTTTTCGTCAGTAGTTTTAATTTTCAGGCCAAGAGGTTAATTTTTTTTAAAAATTTAGATTCCCCCCCCCCCCTCTCATTTAAAAAAATTATATTACCTGCATCTCTTCTAAATAAAAAACAAATTTTGTAATTAGTAGATAAAAAATTAACTTTAAATGTTACCCACACCTTAAAATATCTAATTTTTTTATTTCCCATAAATAGAGTAAATTACAGTTTTGGACCTTGTGGTTCAAGTGTTTTAACTATTTCAACCCAAAATAGAATCTTTTATCATTGCAGCCCATGTGGTTTAAACAACTAACTGTTTTGGCCATCAAACTTATGGTTAGGGGCCAGAGCCGTTAATTTTGTAAACCACAGGGGCTTCATTGATAGAAAATTTTATTTTAGGTTGATACAAATCAAGATAAACGTAAAAAAATCTCAACCAATCTCAAAGGTTTTCGAGCTAAATTGTAATCTTTTCTTTTTGGCACTTACTCTTTTTTCACGCATAATGATAATTATTAGATACTTGTATTTTTATTGTTTGACCCGACTCGACCTCGAATCATGGACCAGAACATTTAACCCGACTAACCGAGACATACCGATCGATTGAAAAAAAAAATTATGTCACGTCAATTTTCGCACACCCTAAAAATCGTGTGAAGCTCCGCCACTGAACATGACTTACTTTTAAGATCCCCGACAAGAAGAAAATGAGCATGTAAACTATGAGCAGCCTTAAGCGAATCAACAGTTTTTGATGCTGCAGCTAATGCCTGCATATAGTCAACTATTTACAATTTACAAAAAAAAATTATATAAAATTCTTTAAATATGTTGTTTAAGTAATAAAGAAGTTTACTCATGCCTGTCCAATGAACTGTCCTCCAAACACTTTCCCATAATGTGGAGTATCAGGCAATGTGATCCCTCTAAATATGTTGACCTTTATGGAAACAAGAGTAAAATTGCACTAATTTTAACGTTATTTTACTTATTTTTGTGAAAATAGTGTTAAAAGCATTGTAATAATTAACTTCAAACAATAACTTTGAGCCAGGGATTTTTTCGAATCAGGCTCTCTATCCCAACTGGGATAGGGGTTGTCTTCATCTTTCCCCCAAGACCCTAGAGTGGGAATATACTGGGTAAGTTTTGTGTGTAATTTGACTTATGATCATATAAAAGGGAGAAATATTCTTAGAACATGCTATTAAAAGGATGACATATTACACACTTTAATATATTAAAATCATTAAGAAAACTCAATGAAGATTTCTAAATAATTCTTACATACTTCTATAGAGTCAAGATGCAATATTCTTTGGACAAGTGAAAATGTTTCAAGTGTTTGTTCTGAATTCCAGATAGATTTTGAATTCAACAAACTGCAATGCTCGTGTGGCAGCAGTAAGCAGGTCAGCTGTCACAACAGAAGGTAAATCAGAAACCTTGAGCTAATAATTTCATTCATATACTATATTTAGAGATAAAATGAGAAATATTATGGCGTGAAAACAAGAAAACCAGAGAAAATGTATAAAAAAAGAAACGGAATTATGCAACTACCTTAGTCAGAGCAATGACATTTGGTTGCTGCACTGGCCCTGCAACATTTGGTTTCCAAGATGGTCCCTCTAGTTTGCTAGTATTTCACTCTTGGTTCCTAGGTTTCATAAATTAACCATATGGTCCCAAACCTTTAAACATTTGTAACACATACAGTTCCTATGATTGATTTTGGTGAAGTTACAAATATTTAAAGATTTGGGATCATATGGGTAATTTATGAAACCTAGAGAACAAAAGTAAAATACTAGCAAAACACAGGTACCACCTTGGCAGTTTACTCTTACAAGTATATAGAATCATGAAAAACATTAACTATTTATAAATCAAGAATATGATGATGAAACATCAGGATGTTACCATGGCCAAAATAGTCATAACGCTTAAGTTGGAACTCGGAACAATTGAGCTCGTCTGTATGAAAATAGCCAGAGACCTCTGCCTGCAAGATTTAGTCAACCAAATATGCATCTAAGTTGTGTAAAAATCAAATCACATGTTACAGAAGACCAAAGTTACCTCGCCTTCCCATATGAAGTATATCCCATTTCCAGCCTCTCCTTCACGAACAACATACTCTTGGGGATCTTGAAAAGAGATTATTACAACTAGAACTTAACTTATGAAAATTGAAGTTCAAGAAACGATAAACAAGAACATCTAATTGGATCACTCCTAAATACTTTTATTATAACCAAATAACCAATACTATAATTCAAAAGTTTGTTACAATAATCACTCTTATAAATATACCTAACTCGATGAACATATGTTATGTTTATAGACTCAAGACTCACCCTCAGACTATGTGTAATTATCACCCACTCCTCACTTGACGCATGCACCACGTAGACAACTACACTAATCATCCACAAGTCTAATACATATGTGAAACCATTACCCATTTCTCACTTCATATATACTCTCATCACACATCCCATGCAATTGCATCAAGACATGTTCCCATCAATTTAATCTTCTCTGCCGAGAATCCCACTCCGGAAACTTCTACGAGCAAGTTTATCAGGGCTCTTCGTTTAATCGCTTGTTGGGCACATGAGCGTCCAATTTACGAGCAGGTATGGTCATTTCCGAAACTTTATCTTCATCAGTCACAAGATACCACGACACGAGCAATGGAACATGCACCGTTGTCGGTCACTTGAGCTTCTCCTGCGACCACGGTCACTATTTGCCTGTCATGCCTGGCTCACACAGGGTGCGTAATGGGGAAGGGGCACAACCAAAGGGTGAGGGTGCCAAAGAGGCTGGTCACGGGAGCCTTCTCACCCCATTACATATACTCTAACTAGACAAATAAGCAAACTAATACTAAAGTCCCTTGTTTTTTCCAACCTTAGATGCGGCCAAAAAATTCCGTATCTGAATCCAAAATATTCGAACATGAAATATCTGAAAATCCGAACCCGAAGCATTTGAAAATTTCTGATATCCAAGAATTCGGATTCGGACACCTATTTTGAAAATATTCGGATAATTCGGATATTCGACATAGTTTTTTCCTTTCCGGATAATTTTTGGATATTTCATATACTCGGATAATATTTAAGATATTTCGGATATTTTGGATAATTTTCATATATTTTGAATTACCAAAATATATATTATATTAATTTTTTTATGATTTCGGATATCCAAAGTTTGGATATCCAAAATTTGGATACATGTTCACCATCCAAAATTTTCAGATACCCGAATCACCGGATATAAACACCCCTACCCATCCGCCAACTTATGGATATGCTTGTTGAGGGAAATTAGCCCAACAAAAATGAGTGATCATCAAACAGTCTAATTAAGTGTATTACCGTAATGTCTAGCAGTAACAACTTGTGCGATTTTTCGGAGAGATGAGCTCGGGAGCCTCTGAAGCAAAGGCACACAACCCAAAAACTCTATCACTGATCATCAGATTTCAACATTAAGAACAAAATCAAACTGCATATTCACACTGATTTGAAATTGAAAAAAAAAAAAAAAAAAAAAAAAGGAGGTATTTTTTATTCATAGGTCAATTACCTGCTTCAGAGGTGAACATGATGAAAAATTAGTTGCGACTTTGCAATGATCTGTGGATTCTGAAAACTGTTGATTTAGATGCTTAAACCATCGGAATGTGCGAAAGGAGGTACGTTCGATGCAACGATATCGATGTGAATTAATCCGAAATTTGAGCATCCGTTCGTTGAAAAAAACAAATAAATAAATAATTTAATATTCGCACATCCACCGTATTTGTTTCACCGGCGGGCAGCAGGACACGCCGGCCGTTCCGATCTTCCACCTCTCTTTTCCCGCCATTCACACTCGGCTGGCGATGTGAAACACCATGGCCGTGTCACGTCATACAATGTTAATGCCGCATATCCATATCATATATATACATACTTAGGTTAATAACCCGTCTATTACACGGGATTTGGTAAAAAAATAATGCAACTAAAATATATTTACAATAAATTACATAATATATCATAAACGAATATGTTTTACAATTACAAATAAAAATTATAAATATCTAAAAACTTCTTTGTATACTACATTGGATGTCAGTTTAGTAACAATATCATCTTTATCAAAAATTATAAGTTTTAAGATCACCTCACTCTTGATATCGAGTGGCCTTGACTTTTATTTATTGTCATTGCAAATGATAATGGTATAAGAGATTGTCTTCTTTGAAATTTAAATGGAATTTTCTTATCAAAAGATGTTAGAACTATGTTAGGAATGAATGTCTAGTTACATATATGAGTTTTTAAAATTATTTCTTCTTCAATTACACGAGATGATCGTTAAACTAATCACGTTGTATAAACCATTTTTTTATCAACATTTCTTAGTAACATCACACGAAGTCACGAAGCCCAACCTTTAGAACTGACTTATGGTTAGGCAAACCGGAATTTTAAGACCATTTAGTACGTCTGGTGACTATATTTTCTCTCTTATTTATTAAATTATTTTTGTTATTAAATAATTAATTAAAACTAATAACTACTATAGTATTTATTTTTTTATTATAAAACACACTTAAACTATTTATAAAATACGAAATTTTCTAAAATCAAATTCTTTTAAGTAAGAAATATTTTATTTTCAAAAAAACAAAATTTATGAAAAAAACAAGTTATCTTAAATAATAATTTTTTCAAAAAAATAAAATATACTATAGAAGTAGTTTTTAAGCAATGAGGTTTTTATAAACAAATGACGTTTTTTAATCTATTTAAAAACTAAAATAATAAAAATGATAGAAGAAGTTACACTTTTGATTTGTTATGCTTAACACTATTTTCAAATTGTGCCGTTTACCTTAATAACTACGAAATTTATATATTATATATATTACACTTTTGATCTGTTATGCTTAAAGTTATTTTCAAATTGGGTCATTTACCTTAATAACTACAAAAATTAAATTTTTAACGTTAGTTATTTAAAAGATATCAACTGTTACACATTAAATAAATATATTATTTGTATAGTGATTAAAGTTTTACATTATTTTTTTATCACTTCAAATATTTATCATCAAAAGATCGTTTTATAGTTGCTAAGTATTTAATATTTTTTATTAAACATGTGTAACACACGGGTTAATAACCTAGTAGGTTATATAGTTAACATGTTTATGAGTAAACATAGAGAATTCAAATAATTAATAATATGATAAATATTGAGTAAAAATAGGTAACAATTAAGTCATAAGGTTGAAAATTTGAATTTAAATCCTTGACTTTTGATTTGAATACTATGAATTATGAACTTAATGTGCTAAATATTTGCATATTATTACGAGTGATTTTTGATAATTAAAAAATATATGAAATTAATGATTGTAAAGAAGAAGAATCCATCTACAAAATTATGCACACGAAATGATAAATGCAATTTAGTGTTTCAATATAATGGACGTATGTTAGTCAAAGATTAGAGTATTACGGGTTTCTTAACGAATAAATAGGATTTATGTTATTTTTTTTGTTATTTAAATTAAATAATAAAAATTAAAATTGAAGATAGATTTAATAGGTATTGACATGTGTCAATTTTAATATAAGAATTAATATGAGATTGACACATGTCAAAATTAAGGTGAGAGTTAATATAGTGATGACAAGTAAGCAAAAATATTTTGTTTTATTATAAAGTATAGATATTTTTTATTTTAAATATAAGAGGTATTTTAGTTATTTTAATATAAAAGATGAAAATAATTATAGATGGCGCTTAGAAAAGTTGAGAAGGAAATAAAATATTTATTTCGACCAAATATGGACTTCACAAAACATGACTCTTTTTGACTTTATATTATTCTGCTAAAAGAATACTTACATATGTCGAACACCTCATAAACTTTAGGAAAAATTTCTTCGTATATCTCACAAATTAATAATTAATTAATTTATATTATAAATATAAATTAAATCTTAATAATTTTAAATAATTAAATTATATTATTAAATATCAAATATATAATTGTTCTTATAAGAATTTTCCATTATATAATATCTTAAAATCTAATTTTATAATTCAAAATTTTTATTATTTGTAATTTATTATTTTAATTATTCATCCTTTATTATTTGTAATTTATAATTGTTCAATAATTCTGATTTTATCATATTCCACTACCATCACATTCGTATTTGATGTTCAGATTGTTCTAACAACGAAAGTGAGGGTGAATTGGGGATGTTCGTTTGAAATGAATGGTGATTTTTTGGTTTGGTACACAGAGTTAAAACCCTTGTTTTAATTGAAAGGATATTATAGTAAAAATAAAAGAGAATCTTAATGCAGGCCTTCAATTGTAAAATTCAAGATTGCAGTGAGAGAGTGACAGCTTCACATGCAATCTCTTTATTACCTCGGTCCGGGAGTTTTTTTCGGTCATCTTTGGGCCAAGACCGAAGACCGACCCGAGCCCGAAAGCTGCATAATATGTGGACCGAACAACATTTTATTTAAGTAATATCGGTCCGGTTTCGGGTTATTTCCGGTTCGGGTATCGGGTATTTTCGGGTATACCCGATTCATGCTCACCCCTAGTTTACATATTTGTTTTTGTTGGTACTTTGTGTACTTCGTGCTTTTTGTTGTGGTTGCATGTTCTCTTTTGTGTAAAAAAAAAGGAATGAAAAGAAAAACCGGTAAAAAAAAACTGTTTTTTTGAGCCGGGGGACTCTTCCGAAGCAGCCTCTCTGTTCTACTTGTAGATAGGGGTAAGGTGTGTCTTTATCTTTCCCCCCAGACCCCACTCTAAGTGGGATTTTACTGGGTACGGTTGTTGTTGTTGTTGTATCCTTTATTATTTGTCAACAATTAATGTTATTAAACATACAAATCTTTATAAAAAAATGTTGTTTATAACATATTTAATTTATTCAACTCATGTAATACATGGGTTTCTAACCTAGTATTAAATAAACAACAAGATTTCGTTTCAATTGTTATTATTCTTTACACCGCCATTTAATTTAGAGGACGACGAGATAGAACTTGAGGTGGAAAGTGGAAACTCTGGTTTAGATAATAAATAAAACAATTAAATCTTGAGAAGAAAAAAAATACGATTTAAAATGTTTCAAAGTTCAGTTTTTAGAAACGTAATAATCTATATATAAATATAAACTATCTTCACGTATCAACAAGCACCAGTGGTCTAGTGGTAGAATAGTACCCTGCCACGGTACAGACCCGGGTTCGATTCCCGGCTGGTGCAATTCGAGCTGTGATGAATAAGCCTCTCTGGTGGCAGGGTCCATCAGAACATCCTGTTTCTCGTAGGAAAAACAGGCCTTCCTGAGCTCAATGGTTTTTGGTTTGTTTTGCGGCTTTTCTAAGCAACGTTTTTAAGTCTTTTTAGCATAAAAACGAGTACATGTTTTTACATATTTCTAAGCAACGTTTTTAAATATTCGAGTAAATTACCGAGATGGTCCCTGTGGTTTGTTAGTATTTCAATTTTGGTCCCTAGGTTTTATAAATTACCCACATGGGTCCCTAACATTTGACATTTGTAACACATATAATCCTTATGTGAGGGTCCTTGTGGTTTGTTAGTATTTCAATTTTGGTCCCTAGGTCTCATAAATTACTCACATGGTTTCTAACTTTTGACATTTGTAACACATATAATCCTTATGTGAGGGTAATTTGGTCAATTACATGAGGATAATTTGGTGACTTAAGGACTATACGTGTTATTAATGTCAAAAGTTAGGGACAACATAACATAACATACCCAGTGAAATCTCACTTAAAAGTAGGGTATGGGGGGGAAGAGATGAAAACAAACCTTACCCCTACCCCAAGAAAGGTAGAGAGGCTGCTTCAGAAAGAGACCCCCGGCTCGCGAAAATTCACCCCCGGCTCGCGAACTAGGAACCAAGAGTGAAATACTAGGAACCAAGAGTGAAATACTAGCAAACTACAAGAAACATATCAGCAATTTACTCTATTTTTAAGCAAACCTTCAAGTAAAGATGCTGTCATGTGAGGTCACAAGGTTGCGTACATCAATGATCAATCTATAGTTAATCTTTTCCCCTTCCTCACAACCTATAAGTAATCCAGTTTTTATGAGGATGTTGAAATGAATATTTTATAGAAAATGTATTATTTTTGAAAAGCCTATGAAATGGCGTGTTAGAAATGATTTTTGTATATAATCTCATATATCCTTCCTGAACTTATAATATTATTATTTATTCTACGACACAATTTTTTATTTATAATAATATTCAATTGTTAAAACATGATCGAGATAAAAAGTACGGTATTTTATGAATTTAGAAATATTTCTAAAATATAATTTACAAGTTTATAATCACATACTAATATTGTTTTCTATGACGCAGTTAAAGAAATAAATATTTTGATAGCTGACTTCGTTGGTATCGGATTAGTTTGAGGTAGTTATTAAGAGTGCATGTTATTCATTTTATTTTTAAGAAGCTAAACATAAATTTAAAGTGTTTTGATGCAAAAGGGCTAAAGGCAATACCTCATTTACACTTATAAACAAAACATACTTTTTAAATCTTACAAACTTAAAACACCTGCCCACGAATTGAAAGGCCTCTGAACCCATGGAATCATATGGTATTAGGTAAGTCGGGCAAATTGGACGTGTTGGGTCAAGTTGGGTAGTGAGTTAGAATGGTATCAGGTCAGAATGGATGCAGGTCAAAATAAGTTTTAAGCAAAATCAATTTAGATCTAAATATGTCATTTTTAATACATTCAGTTTAGTTCAAGTCAAAATAAGATACAACTAAATAAATAGTCTGTTTTAATAATCTCTAGTGATTTTTTATCAAACATACTATAAATAACAATTAATAATTTGAATTCATTATAGTTACATAGTTTTCAAGTTACCCATGTCTCTCATCATTGACTCGTATTATGTTAAGTAGTTACATATCCCAACCCTATCTATATTATAATTATACTCATTTCAACCCAAAATACAATTCTTATTCACCCAAACCAACTTATTTATCTTGTGAGATAAATCAAATGTATCTTTATTCAAGAGAGACGTTCAAAAATATGATATAACAAACATAAAACATCAACATCTAAACAAAGTCATGAAGAGCAAGGACCTTATACAATAATTTTATCAAGTATTTGAAATTATAATCTAAATACACATGGTTTTGAAGTAAATTTGTCTGCGTACAAAAATTATAGTTCAAAATTGTATACCGCAAAAGAATAGTAAAGACACCAATGCAAAACTAAGTTTTGAAGTTTTAAAAGGCTTCTTTTGGATACATACTACAGTGCTTGAAGATCTAGGCATCCAAAGAGACCTAAACAACCATATAGATAACTTGTGCTACAAGTAGCTTAACTTCAAAGCATCATACCAATGACTTAAATACAAGATAGACATCCGCGAAGACCAACTTAATCTATGTAAAAGTGGCAAGGGGCGGTGTAGCTTTACAACTTCGACATACCAGAAGCGGGTGTTGTTCGGGCTTTCCTTATTAAGCCCTCTTGAGTTATAGATGCAACAAGCTAGAAGCAAATATAAATAATTTGGGTTATTTGTGAATAAATATATTATACTTTTGACTTTTGAAGTCAAAATGACAAAATTCCAAAAATAAAGTCAAGGGGTGTTAAAATGTTTTCTAGGAAACCATATAATGGTAATCCAAGTAAAAATATGTTTCAAGGTTTGACTTTCAATTTATGATAATTTCACCAGTCCCATAGAAATTGCAAGCTGGTATTTGACGTATAATTCAAAGAAATTGTTTATCTGTCAATAATTAAAATACAGCATAAAAGTCTCAACAAACTATGCATAACTTACATTAATTAGTATTCACTGAGGTTTTGCATGCATATAATCAAGTTTAGATGATAAAAAGCATATAAGAGACGACATAATCGAATTAAATGTGTGTAAGTATTCACCAAAATCTGAATTCTAGAAATATTCTATAACAAGCAAACAAGCATACTTAGTAAAGTCTTGCTAGTCGATATGGAAAAAACAAGCAAACAAACATACCTAGTAAAGTCTCACTATTCGATAGGAAAAAAATTATATAATATGAAAATAGTTATTAAAAAACTTGTGAAGATCAACATATTTAGCATTCTGTTCTAACGAGCGAGCAGATAAGTAATGAATCTTTTTGAGAAAGAAATCACACATTTTTGGGGGATTGTTGCCTTTTTAGTATCTTTTCCATAAAAACACCCGTTATTGAAAAGCGGGCTAAAATTGTCTCTTAAAGTTCTTTTATAGACAATATCATCCAAACTTTTACACTTGGTGTCGCATGACTGGTCTATCAAACAGATGATATTAAGATGGTCATGTAAAAATGTCTTAAGATGGTCACATGACATACCTCTCCTTTTCTGTTGAACATTTGCCCACTAACAAATCCACGGCCGTTGTATGCGGTAGGACTAAGTATCTGTAAGACGATAAAGTGATGCTTCATATCAAAAAGTAAATAAAGAAACAATAAACAAGAGCTATTGATAAAACTTACCACAAACAAAAGCCACTCATCAGCTTTGATAGGGCGGTGAAACCAGATCCTAAAAGAACGGGTTCAATATATATAAATAAGAATGCCATAACAACAACAACAACCTTACCCAGTATATTCCCACTTTTCAGTAGGGTCTGGGGGGAAGGATAGATACAAACCTTACTCCTATCTCAATTGGGATAGAGAGGTTGCTCTGAAAGAGTCCCCAGCTCAAAGTTATCGTTTGAAGTTGATCATCCCAATGATTTTAACGTTATTTTCACAAAAAACTAAAATGACGTTAAAATTAGTGCACTTTTACTTTTGCCCCTTAAGGGCCCATACATATATACATTATATGCGTGCACCGCAAATGGGGCGTGATAAGAATTCCATAACAAACTAAATTACTGTTTTCAAATACTTCAGAATGAAACCATAGGTGCAGTAGTGGACCATTACTTGGTCCATAATTATCCCAGCCAATTTGTAATTCTGAAAAACACACCAATATACAACTTCCACTGCGTGATGTACAGGCCATTACAGCTAGGAAGTAGTTTAGTGAACTCCTTGCCAAAAACAGGAAGGTAAGTTTCATGGGATATCCCAAAATTACATTTGATGAAGTTTACACAAGATGAATAGCTTTTTGTAAATAATTGTAGTCTTATTCTATCAACTAAATAAAATAGTTCTTGTTAAATAGAAGCTGAATGTAACTAAATCATTTCATTCAAAAAGTAGACTTTTATTGATATAAAATAATTTTGTAATCAAATTAGAGTATTAGACACATTTACCAATTTATAAACAGTTTAAAGACTTTTGACCTTAAAGTGTTTGGTTTTGACCTATCATCACAGGTGCTGTGCTTAAAAACCATCAAGGCATAACTACGTAACATATATACTTAGAACGGTATGTTTAAATTTTCAATTGCTAAAGTACCAGAATGCTTACGAGTGATCCAAGCTAATAGACGTCGTCTTTAAGCCCTTTGCACGGTGAGGATTCAAACTGACATTTAAAAATATGAGATCTGAAGTGTAAGCTACAACACATCTGCAAAAATAAATCATTTCCAGATACGTTATAAATGCACACATAATCTATATCTGCAAATTACTAAATTAGATTGGATATAAAATATAAATGGGAGATTTTGGTGTACAGATTTGAGAGTTACTACACACCTGTGCAAAGCCTCATCATCTGAGAGTTTTCCCTTTGCTCTAAACCAGTACCTTAAACTGCAATTACAAAATAAAATACATAAACGACAACCAAGAAAGTGTGAGAGTAGATGTGGTAATTAAAGTTTATTTATGCTTCCAAGAAAAAGAATCGACCTTGCAGGACGTTTATCATAATTGGTTGAATTACTAGGCTCACAGAACCTTATCTCAATAGGCCATGGATTAAACTTTGTTGTGGCAACTTTATTTCGGTAAGTCCTGTAACATTAAATGTAGTTGTTACAAACCTTATAAGTGGTATTAGATCTACACACAATAATAGATGGCACATTCAATCCATTGACTTATGGATGAGTAGATTCAGATGATGTTTCATCGCTAACAGATCATATGGGTAAAATAGAAAAAATAGCTTGAAAGCAACAGGTGACTCCTTAATAGCCACCCAAAGGGTACTTAATGCATCAAACATCCTATTCTTTCTATTCAATTATTCAAAGAGTTATATTATTAGTGGAATAATATTATTTCTGTTATAGTACTAAACACATTTATGTATTAATAAAAGAAAATTCAAGTGCAAGGGTTCTAGGTACCCACAAAAATTCAATTTGATCTAAAACCCTAAACAAACAAACAAGCATACCCGTAAATTCTCACTAATCAGTCTAGGGGGTAGGACAAAGGCACACCTTACCTTTATCCCAATAAAACAAAGAGGCTGCTTCTCTCTATCACCATACTTTTAACTATCTATTATTATGATTTGATCTAAAACCCTATTTGGACCAATTTCCTGACCTGCTGCTTTTCCCACCTTTGCACCATAATGTAACATGTACAAAGAAATGGAATCCACCTGGGAAGACGAGGATCAGTAAGACGCCTCTCCCGTAAATCTTCCATTGATAAAAGCTGCAAACATCAGGGTTAAAGAAAATAAAAATTTTGACTAGAACCAGTCAACAAGTTTGTAGCAATGTAATTCTGGTACCAATTCTGGATCAGGGACAGCTGGCATTGACGGTAACTGGTGATCAAAGCCTAGTTCTTCCTTCTGTATAATATCAATCCATGCTTGATTAATATAACTGGAGAAATAATAATATGTGCTTCTGCAACTAGCATTTTGCATTGCAAAAAAGAAAAAAATGAAACTAAGATTGTCATCCTGAACTGTTTGACGTAGATATAATTAAAAAGTCTAACAAGAAAGGAAGCATAGAACTGTGGACCCTTAAATAAAAATGTATACTTAATACAAAATCATATAAACATGCATACATGGCTAGAGATGAACCTCCAATTAAAAAATCTTTTCAAATAAATAAAATGTTGTGTTTAGTCACAGGTCACTTCTTCCACTTTTAGATTATCTATTTAACTTCTCAGTAACATTTACCATGATTCTTGTGAAATGTGAATGCACCATTAGACACCCACTTAAAATAAAAAAAGGAATTATCACAGATGTTTCTAACTTTGTCTGGAATGGTAATAAGGTACCTGAAGTGCCCCATTTGCGGTGCATACATATAATGTATATGTGTGTGGACCCTCAAGGGGCCAAAATAAAAGTTCACTGATTTTAACGTTATTTTACTTATTTTGTGAAAATAAAGGTAAAAGTATTGGGATTAATTAACTTTAAACGATAACTTTGAACCGGGGACTCCTTTAGAGCAGCCTCTATATCCCAAATGGGATAGGGGTAAGGTTTGTGTCCATCCTTTCGCCCCAGACCCTACTGATAAGTGGGAATCTACTGGGTAAGTTTGTTTGTTTGTTTTGTTTACCTGAAATGATGCAATCATTGTGAATACCACCTTTCCCTTTTGTATTGCATCTATCCTTCGGGTAGCAAAACTATTACCATCACGTACGCGATGAACATGATATATAATTGGAACTGCAAGCATATACATATATCATATTAAAGCCTTCAATTTGTTGGATATTCATCAAAAATTATATGTGGGCACTCTACTGCTACGAAATCAAATTTTGATGAAATAAAAAGGTGCCATATTTAAGTAGAGGGTGTGTATAATAAAAACCATATTTAAGTAGAAAATTATGAAAACTGCGTAAACAATTTCGTGGCAAGATGTAATGGGAAAGTCAGAGAGAGAGAGAGAGAATGAAGTATGTGGTTACATAACCACATTATGTGTCACAGTTGAAGGTACGTGTTTATGTGGTTCTCGTGGTTTTCTACTTAAAACTAGTTTTGTATTGAACCCCCCTCTCCCTCTCCCTCTCTGTGTGTACAATGGTTACACAATATACAGCATCCATGATAACAGTCTTTAAAGCTAAGAGTGTTGCTCATTATCCAAAAGGTTGAAGAACAAGAATTACTTTCAAGATCCCCAATCAAAAGAAAGTAAGCATGTAAGCTATGAACTATCTTGAGTGAGTCAACAGTTTTTGATGCTGCAGCCAATGCCTGCGTATGTAAGTTGTAAATTGTAATGCACTTATATTATTAAATATTCTTTAGCTAAATGACTAGAAGCCATAAAAAAATGATAAATAGCAAACAAGTGATTAAAATCTATAAAATATTGGTCTGCAGATAACTATTAGATAATCTAATTACTGGTAGAAATCAGATGCATTTTTTCTTATATGTCACATTTGAAAATCAAATTCCGTTCTTCTGACTGTACAATGATTAGGCAATATTTTATATGATTGTCAATTGGGATTTACAAATAAGTAAGACTGCCATTTTCATAAGTGTACCTATCTGTTATTAGTTTGACATTTCATTAAAGAATGAAAACAATATGTAAACTACTGATAAATAATCTAAAATACCTGTCCAATGAACTGTCCTCCAAACACTTTGCCAAATTGTGGAGCTTCAGGCAACGTGATGCCTTTAAATATGTTGACCTTTGTAAAAATCAGGATAAATATAAGTTATTTTGTTTAATGAACATATAACAGGGAGAAGCTATTCATTGAACATGATAATGCTAAAATCATAACAAAATCACTAATATTCCACATTTAGCATACATACTTCTATAGGCTCAAGATGCAATATGCTCTCGACAAGTGAGCATGTTTCAACAGTTTGTTCAGCACTCCATATTGATTTTGACTGCAACAAATTGCATTGCTCATTGGGAAGCAGTAAGCAGGTCAGCTGTCACAACATCGGATATCAGAATCCTTGAGCAAATAATTCATTGGATACCATCTAAAGACACATTTCATGACAAATAGTGGCGAAAAGAGGCGGGTCTATTAGAAAGGTTACTGGTTGTTAACCACTTAACCCATAACATAATTTGTCCAAGTTGTTAAAAAAAAGTTATTAAATAAAGCGTGTTAAACAAGATTACAAAATTATACTACTTCATTGAAATCTAAATGTACAAAACGAAAAGGAGGTTTTATTTTATGCATATAAAAATACACTTTAGGAGAATTTTGACCATTTGACTCATTTTTTTTTCAACGGTCTCTTTTTGACTTGTTCACAATAAAGCAACCCAATCAACCCATTCAAATGTGTAACAGGGTCAAAATTGTGACCTCTACTCCAGACTGTCATTTAAGGAAAACTTAAACATATTAAGGGACGGAAATTATCCACAACCAGAAAATTTTTAAAGAGAAAAAACAATATTATGCAAGCACCTTAGTGAGAGCAATAATATCTGCTTGCTGCAAAGAAACTGCCACACCTGAATACATTTGAGAAAATATTTAAGTACTCTTAAGGCTTCAAGGTTGTGTATCTACATTACAAAAACATTCGTAAGATCCCATTAGCATGAAGCATCTGAAACACTATGTATAACTTTTGCAGGCATATGTACATGAAACTTAAAAGCAAAATATCATTGATCTATATGCCAACAGTGTAACAGGTTATCATGGAAGATTTACATTAAAATAGGATTTAACCAAACTATTGATGTTTATAATAACTGTGATGAGAAAAAAGAAACATTTTATTATTTATAAGCAATAACATGATCATGAAATGTGAAGCTTTAACCATTGCCAAAGTAGTCATAACGCTTAAGTTGGAACTCTGGCCTATTGTGCTCATCTGCATGAATATATCCAGATACCTCTGCCTGCAGAATTCGGTTAATCATACCATAAAAATCTAAAATCAGATATGCATCTAAATTATAAAATAACAAATCACAAGTTTCACAAGAGCAAGGTTACCTCGCCTTCCCATATGAAGTAAATTCCATTTCCAGCCTCTCCCTCTCGAACAACATACTCTTGGGGATCTTAAAAAGAGGGAATTAAAACATTTAAGAAATATTTATTTGTATATTGTTATACACGTCGAAATTAAGAACGCAATCAGGATCATCATCTTGAAGATAATATAGTATTTTAGATTAAACATGGCTAATTTGATTAATCTAAATTTCACAGTTACATTGAAAGAAAATCCTAAATGTTAACATTCTCTGATTCAGTGATCATCAGAACATCAAATTAACCAACACGATGTCAGTCAAAACATGACCATAGTCTTCAAATTTAATGCTACTGTTCTGGTAAATTATTGAACATCTAACCATCAAATTCCTATACAAAACTCATTAGCATAAATAAAACTTAATACCATAATGTTTAACAATAACAACTTGTGCAATTCTCCGGAGAGACGAACTAGGAAGCCGCTGCAGCAACGGCACGCAACCCAAAAACTCGATCACTGTTCATCAAATTTCATCGTATACACGAACAGAATCAACACAATAATTCATATTACATTTAAATTGCAAGAAATTAGGGTTTCGATGTTGCGTGGAATCGTTACCTGCTTCCGAGTTTAACATGTTGAACGTTCACCACAACTTTGCAGTGATCTGGGGACCAACCTATTTTTAGGAATTTTTATCGTCCGAGTGCGGGAAAGATGATCAAGAAAGAGATCCAATCGGACGCGACCGTATATATTCACCAAATATTGAATCACGTTTATTTTTGGGACATTACATAACGGCCGATGGCGTACGCTCCGACCATGAAATTTCATAATTAACCTTATGATATTTATAAAATAAACTTTTTGATTTCAAATGTTTTAACTTAACGTTCTATATTATATATAATAATAATGAATATCTCTTTAATCTATTAAATTTTTGCCAACTTGTTATTTTTTTATTAATTTGTTTTTTACAATAACTTTTTAAACTTCTTAAAAAATAAATTTGTGATTGTGTTTGAACCTTTTGGCCATCCGGATATAAATTTTGTTAAATAAGAACATGTATATAAAACAAGTTATATTTTTTTGTGTTGTATGTTATATATCTAATTAGTATTGTGAAAAATAATATTGTTACCGATTAAAGAGTGATTTTGTTGTTATATAAGTATCTTGTATTTATGTATCGGTCTCCATAACAGAGTCATCGCAACTTTTATGTTTCTTTTATGTCTTTAGTCATTTTAATGTCGATGACGCAACGCATATAACGAAGTTCGTAAAGGAGCCGCATAATGACTAATAGTCATAAAATGAGTCATATAAAATCAGATCGAATTGGTTAAAGATATTAAAACGTAGACAAAAAAAAAATATTATGGTTGCACATTGTGGTTTAAAAAACATAAAACGATAATTTAACATGAAAATCACAATAAAGTAAAAAAAGACACATTATATGATGTGATGTATTTGCAAACTTTATTACGCATGTTGTGTTTGTGACATTAATGTGGCTAATTGCATACCTACTATCTACTACTCTCTATAAGGCTACTCCTCACGGGGCGGGAAACCTTATGTGCAAAGGTCATGCAAGGGAGTAGTTCATCGGAAACCATTCCTCTCAAATATACATAGATAGAAAGTGTTACACAATGTTTAAACATTATCCATCTCGTTCTTTTAATGTAATATGTTACAAAATTGATATAACTCGTTTAAAAATTAACGAATAGAAGTTATAGACGCAATATCAAATTACATAATCCAACAAAAAAAATTAAAAACACACCGACTCAATATAAATCAAGAAAAAAGTTATACATACTATATGGATAAACTATAAGCTTTATAAATCTAAAGTAATTAAAGTACTATTTTATAAATGTGATAAACTAGTTCTGAAAATTTTAGTGCCTAACAAACACTAGGATATCTGTTATGGCAAAACTGCCAACACTTCTAATCGAGAATAATTGTTGCAACCTTTGTTATTTTAATGCAAAATCCAAAAATATAAATAAAACCATATTGGAAGACATGTCACACGCAACTGAGGGGCTGTTTGGTTGGATTTGAATAGGTCTGAATCCGAATGGTTCATATTCATAACGTTTGTTTGGTGGGAAAAAACACATCTGAATGAGGTATAAGGTCTGAATGAAAAGGAAACCCTCTCGATCGGCCGCCCCATCTCAATAGCCCCTATGAAAACCGCGGATCTCGGCCGCTCTCCAAATTTCGAAGGTCAACGGGGACGATTCGAAGGTCGACGGGGACGATTCGGCGGATTGAAGGGACGATTCGAAGGACGACGGGACAATTCGAAGGTCGACGGGGACGTGTTTGCGCGACGGGGTGGCGACGGGTGGGGCTGGGCAGCTTTAGGGTTTTGGAGCTGACGATGGAGGCTGAATCGAGGTCGACGGTGGTGATGACAGTGGATGGCGATGACGAGATGCTGGGTGGATGGTGATGACGAAGGAGAGAGGGGCTGCGAGGAGCTGTGGGCGGAGACGGGATGCGACGGGTGGTGGGCTGGGAAACCTCAATGCCTAGGGTTTTTAAGGGAAAAAAAATCAATTCAGATATGCAACTAAACAGTTAACCGTTCAGACCCTTTTAACTATTCAGACATCTTAACAATTAAGCACTTAATAATTCAGATCCAACCAAACGGCCCTTATACACCCTTGAAAAATTTAAAATAACATAGTTAGAAATATGGATTAGGTGCAACCTTGAAACTAGACCTTCGGCAATAGCTCGATCCTGGGTACCAAAATACAAATAAAAAAAAACATATTGTGAAGATTGTCACTTAGTCTTAAAACCTGAACATGTACTTTGATATAAAAAGTTGTATTCGGTCATAAAAGCAATTTGTCACTAATATGTAAGAAAAACACACATCTTTATAAAAGTTAGCATTAAAAGGACCTATTATAAACATAAACATAAAGATAAATACACGACAATAAAACAAAAAAGAAAAACTAAATTAAAATATTAAAAAAGTTGTAAGAATTTTTGTTGTGCATAAACTAAACTATCCAAACTTTTTTAGGCTAAAATAAAAAGAAAAATAAAACAAAACTTAAATATTTATGACAAAAATTAAACTTTTATGACAAAAATAAAAAGACACAAAAAAAGTTGTAAGAAAATTTTTCAAAGCTAAAATAATCAAAAGTTAAATCAATCAATCTTCTTTTTAGCAAAATGAAAAAGAAAAAAAATCTTGTATATAAAATTGACATGCTCAAACTTTTTAATCAAAATTTTACCATTCATACTTGTATGTCAAAAATGTAAAAAAAAAAAAAAAAAGATTTTTATTTAAAATTGATATACTTAAACTTTTGGGAAAAAATGATAACTTATTATTAAAAAAAATTATTGTCGAAATAAAAGAATCAGTACTGTTCATGTTTTTAACATATATAATAACACTAGATTAGCATCCCGTGTATTACACAGGTTGAATAAAAATTAATAAGTATTCAATAATACAAATTTAAAAATTGTAAATGATTTTTTGTTTTAATATATGTATAACATTACACAGAAAATAAAATAATAATACTTTATTTTAAAATTCCTTTTCAAAGTTTGGTTTCTAAACGTTTCATTTTAAAAAAGTTGTTTTTAAAAAGTGTCATTTTTTACAAAATAATAGGATGCCATCTTTTATTATTAAACAAATTGATAAAGAAAATAATAAATAGTTAATAATAATGACTTATAAATTATAAAAGATATCATCAGTTATAAATTTTTGGAAGGTTTTCTTATTTTATAATAATTTCATTTTTTAAAAGTGTGTTTTTAATATTAAAATATTTTTATTATATTAAGAATTCCTTTTTAATTATAAAAGGTACGTATAATATAATTCGTATTTAATATTATTATGTAATATTTTTTGTTAATATCAAGAATTTTTTTAATTGAAAAAAGTATAAAGAATATATAATTACTATTTAATAAATTTATGTCTTTATGAGGAGAGAGAAACGGAAAATGTAGTGTGATGATAACCTAGATTTATGACAACCTAGATTTATGACAAGCTTTCCCTAATTGTTTTGATTTATTAAGTACTATGTTAGTATCTCGTGTATTACAAATGTTAAATACAAAAAAAAAATATAGTCATTAATGAAAATCTTTATAATATAAGTCAATTTTTTAAAATAAAATATGATTAAAAATTTTGAGAAACTTAATACTTTAAATAATAAAATAATAATATTATTTTTTTCAATGTTAGTTTTTCAAAGTTTGTTTTCCAAAAATTTTATTTTAGAAAACCGTTTTCAATATTTATTATTTTATAATAATTTTTCTTTTGAAAAAAAGTATTTTTTATATTAATATATTTTTGATGTCGTAAAAAATATTTTCAATTTAAAAATGTATAAATGCTTATTCAATAATTAATATTATTATTTAATCTATGATGCATTAAATAAGAGAGAAAAGCGGGAAAATTATTGTGAGAATAGCTTAGATAAATGACATGTGTCCTCTTTTATTTTGATTTATTATATATAATAGATTGTTAATTAACTAGAACCATTTTTATCAGATGTTGAGAATATGAGATTGATTTTTTTTTTTTACTATTCAATAAAATCTAAGGTTTTAAAATGAAGAATTCACAAACATGGAAACGAGTATCCACACTCTTCGAATATTTGATTGTTAATAGTTTTTGTAAATCCAACATATGCCACCTTCCACGTGACACAACATTAAATGTCGTATAGTCACGTTTTCTTCTTCAAGACCCCACCTCCCTCACCACGTTGTCGTTATTTATTTCACTTGTTATTTATAGTCAGACGAATTTTCTGGATGACAAGAAACCAACATAATATAATATAAACTAGATTATTACCCCGTGTATTACACGGACTGAATATAAAATATTAAATAATTATTAATAAAAATTTAAAATTTTTTGTTGTAAATTAATTAAATTACATATTAATGAGTATTTTAACTCATAAAATAATAATTAAGATTTTCAATAACTAAAGAAATAATATGTAACATACTTGTTTTGTAAGAATAAAAATTCTTACACCAAATGATGTTAAAAGTTCATTTACTTTTCTCTCAAAAACTAATTGATACAAATCAAGGAGATAATTTACAAATTATATAATTATTAAAGTTAGAAGACTTAATTTGAAAATATCATTAAACATTAATAACTAAAGTTTATTTTTTCCTAACATTTTTATAATTTTTGGTTTGAAGTAAATATTTTTTAAGCACTCCGTTAAAAAAACATCATTTGTTTATAAAATTCCATTATTTGTAAACATTATTTATGGTTTATTTTATTTTTTTAAAAATTGATTTTTTATTGAACTTTTATTTTATAAAAATACTACCATAAAATATTTTTCTTACTTTTATAAATTTTTTAGAAAATATCATATTTTATAAAAATTTTTAAGTGTGTTTTTTTAATAAAAATATTTTATTTTTAATTTATTAAAAACTATTTTCTTGCATGAAAAAAGACAAATAATATTGTTATATATTAATATTATTATAATTATAAGTATTTAATATGAGAGAATGTAATTAATTAAATAATTAATAGGATAGAAAATTGAATAAGTTGGTAAAAAAATGACAAGTGGCAATAAACACATGAGAAGTTAACAAGTGTCAAAATTTTAATTTTTGTTTATTAGAATAGAAAGATTATAAAATAGGTTGATCAAACACAAAATATATTTTTTATTTTTATTAAAAGAAACATTCTAAATCTTTTGATCAAATAATTTAGTGGCTTAGATTGATTTATTGTTGCTTTTGAAACCAAAGGAAAGTGTTTATGTTAGAATAGCAAAAGAGGGAATTTGGTACAAATTTTGTCATTTCATATTTTACAATACAATAAGTTATGGGTATACAAAGTGTCGTTGTTACAACTTTTAATATCACCATTATATAAATTGATAAAATTTATAGTTTTTGATGTTAACATATTCTAAATGATATAATAACATATAACAAAATATATAATCATAATATAAAATATAATATCAACGCATTTTATAAATATTAACACTTTGTATAATACAACTTATTAAAACCTTTTAAAGATGTGACTTTTTTTTTTGCATTATGCAATGCTATATTTATATTGAAAATGATTAAATCCTTCATTTTATGATGTATTTTTTAAAAAATAAATTATATAAAAGTGATTTGAGTTTGAAAAAATTGGTTTAACTTTAAAAAGTTAATTGATTGCGGAAAATTCTTACTTTTACCATTTTCAACAATTAATGCTTATGTACACATGTTGTTATTTTAGTGGTTCCTAATTTTTTATAAAAACTTTACTTTATACCCGAATTTACACAAATACATATATCATTATTCAAATGTGAACTAGGAACAAATTATTCAATGAAATTTAAATCAATTGGTTGGGACGAGACAATCTTAAAGATTTTCCAATATAAAGTTTATTGGTAGAGGTCTTACTTTTAACAACATGTTCCAAGTAAGTCATAGGTTTTACCACAATAGGTTTTCGAACGGCAGGCTTCCTTTGAAATTGTAGGTGAGCCAGGTCAATAGCATTGCTTGCGTTTCACGGGCGCGGGTGACGTTTCATCATTGAGTTCACTCAGTTGACTAGGCTTAGAATGTAATTGTTCGCCGTTCAGTAAATTAATTCAATTTTTGAATTTGAACATACTTTAATCTTTGTGATATCTAATACTGTGATCGTAGTCACATGTATTTTACACCAACGTTTATAAATGCACAACATACATGTGAAAATAATCACGTTTCTCATGCGATGACATCAAAAGCTGTGCGATCAATTATCACATACATGAATTATTCTTTTAGTGATCCCACTTAACCACCAATGTTGTCTTGTCCTAGTGGTAAGAAGTAGGTATGAGAAAGTGATAGAAGACCCAGGTCCTGCGTTCGATTCTTGATCCCACCCGATTTTACCAACCTTCCACCGTCATGCCTTTAGGCGGGTGCTTGAGTCGGGTATTCCCGGGAATTAGTTGCTGGTGGGCTAGGGGCTCCGTTCGGCTGGACTAGTGGCCAGCTTTGGCATCCTTTAGCCATTAAGGGTCGCGTACGAAACACCTGACAGTTGATTAGTTGGCTGTTAAAAAAACAAAGCGATCCCACTTAACCTCCCCACCCCATAAAAGTGTGCCATTTTCTTCATGGTGCACAACACCACTCTCTTTTTTGTCCAATTCACATCTAAGCACTTTTATCAATTTCTTCTTGTTTTTTTTTTGTTTGTGGGTTTAAGTGGTGTCCAATACTCCAATGTAGTTGTTATTAGTTATCTTTGGGTGACTTGAAAGGAAGAAGATCATGGGCTTGCATTTGATTGCTTCTTTAAAGACTCTTTTGGCCTTGGATTCCATCTTTTCTGAACCAAGTCATTAACTTCTGAGTCAAATATATGTTTATTGGTCATTCTGTTTTCATCATATCCAATTTTGTGAGACTTGAGTAAGAGGCATATGCTCTAAATGAAGAAAGAAGTACACAAAGGTATATATGACATAGAAATGATGGCATGATTCAGAAAATCATGGACTTTGAGGCCAATAAGTCTTTAAAGATGCAATTCGGTGTGAGCCCATGATTTTCTTCGTTTCAAGATGGTGTGCACAAAAGCATCAATGTTTTCATTTTTATTTTAATCCTTTTTTATTTTTATTGTACCCTTGATGTTGATTATGTAGTGTTGTTGTGAGAGTCTCTTTGTAACTGCTGTTAAGTTCTTATAAATCATAATGAATAATAATTATTTCTATGTAAATATGTCAAATGTGTCATATATAACTTTTTATTGTGAATATATATGAATAACACGTTACACTAGACTTTGTTATACGTTGGCATTTTTTCACCATGACACAACCCTCTAAATTCATTATATTTCAATGTTCTCGTAAATATGACATAATGAAATGTAATTTAGAATTTATGAATAGGGACGCAAGGAAATTATCAATCTATTATTGTTATTTATTAGTTATTATGTTTTAAATAATCAACTTAAATAAAAAATAATTATTTGTTCTTTTGGTTAAATTCTTGTTAGAATGTTAGCCCCTTCTTTTAATAAAATTTTGGCCGTTCAAAAAATAAAAATCAAAAATAATTGAAGTTAGTTAAGGGTGATAATTGACAATTCTATCGCACTCCATTTGATTCTCATTGTCATTTTTCACTCAAAAGTTGAGCTGTGTTGTGAAGATTCCCAAACTTTGCACAAAACTGTCAATTATTCGTATTTCCTACTAGGAAATTTTGATATTGCTATATATAATTACTAGTAGTGTATAGTATTAGGTAATTATATATATAAAATAATATGCATAGTAAAATAGTGAATAACACAACATATATATAGAGTTTGTATCATGTGAAAACCTAATCTTATAAGATAAAACTTTTAAACTCTATATGAGTCGTTCATTTGAAATATTGAAAATAAACATGTGGTCCATATTAACATACATTAAAATTGGTTTGTTTATTCAAAACCTAATTTTATATTCAGGTTTAATGCAGGCGTCTGTTCCATATAATGACGTTTTAATAATTTAGACTTGTACCACCAGAAGTTTTTTTAACTTTGAAAAGTAATAAACATAGTTGATAGTATTAAATTTGAGAGATTTGCTTATAAATTTTGTTTTTATTAAATTTGAGAGATTTCCTTAAAAAATTTGGGTTTTTGTTTTAATTTAAACAATTGTTGCACGTGACTATGTGAGAAAGATTTTGAGAGTATTTTTTTCTAATATTTTTGTAACATATTTGTGAGGATTTTGTATAATTTTATGTTTTATGAAAAATTGTATATAATTCATGATGAGATATTTGATTTTGCTATGCAACATATGTTTTTGCAAATGATATATAATACCATTCTCGGAAGTCACCTGTGATAACCCGCCGCAACGAGCGTAGAGTTAAACCTAGTTATATAATTATTATATAATTAAAATACATGAAAAATGATAGTAATAATATTATTATTATATAGTGAGTGGTCATATTTTTTATTATATTATATAACATATATATATTATATTATTTAAGTGTCCGATCCATTTAATGACGTTTTGAAAATTTAAACTTAGATTATCATAAGTTTTTTAACTTTAAAATTAGTAAACAGAGATAAGGCCATAAAGATGTTAAATTTGAGAGATTTTCTTAAATATTTAGGTTTTTCTTTTAATTAAACGATTGGTTGTCGGTGAGACGGATTTTGTGAGTAATTGTATTTTATAACATACTTGTGAGGATTTTGTATGATTTAATGTTTTTATGAAAATTTTCTATATAATTCGTGATAAAAGACTTGATTCTAGGGAGTGTACCATGATAACCCGCCGCAACGCGTGGGGAGGATAAACCTATTTCTTATGATATGGTGGTGCCTAAATGGCTAAATCTACATTTTCACATATGACAAAGCTATGGTCAAAGTTATTGTAAGCAAGTTAATTCGCATTTAGAACAATTTTTTTAGGCTACCGACCCGTTTGTTTGTGGCCGCGTTTTATATGGTCATATCGGGAATTTTTTTTAAATAGGGTTAATTATAAAAATATGGTTACAATGGGTGTTGGAATTTATTTTTCTTTCACAAATGGGTCTGCCTCCATTAGTAGTGGCGTTTTTAGAGGAGAGAGAGTAAGAGAATGCAGGGTGTCAGGTCATTCACGCATTTTCCAAACTAAACTCCACTGCTAGTGGCGTTTTCAGTACATCAGTACCGTACCCTCAAGTTAAATGCCACTGCTAGTGGCGTTTTCACCTTAAATGCCACTGCTAGTGGCGTTTTCAGCAATCTACCGTACCCTCACATGAAAACTCACCTTTTGAGTCATTCACGCATTTTCACCTAAAACTCCACTAGCAGTGGCATTTAAGGTGAAAACGCCACTAGCAGTGGCATTAACTTGAGTGTACGGTACTGATGTACTGAAAACGCCACTAGCAGAGTTTTAGGTGAAGTAAGTTTTAGGTGAAAATGTGTGAACCTGACACCCTGCATTCTCTTACTCTCTCTCCTCTAAAAAACGCCACTACTAATGGAGGTAAACCCATTTGTGAAAAAAAATAAATTCCAACACCCATTGTAACCATATTTTTATAATGAACCCTATTTTTAAAAAAATTCTCATCTCGGTTAGTCGTTTATTGAGGAGACATGGGAGTTTATCACGTAGCTGAGTTCACACGGTAATAAAAAATCTATTGTCTATGATATAAGCTTATAAAATACATGAGAAAAGTTCAAAAATTTTATTAAGAACAACTCTTTGTTCAATTTCGGAAAAAAAAATACTGTTTTATTTTTCAGTGATTACTTTGAATGTTAAAAAAACTTTTAATATAACAAAATCGTAGAATCTTGTGACTACTAAACTCACGTCTTGTCATTTTTCAATCTATAACAAGATAGTGTTAGTTTAATGTTGCTCCTTTGAGGTTAGATTTAGAGTCATGTCAACGACAAAATTTATGATTTTTTTAGTTTTTTTTTTTGAAACGGCTTATATTTTTTTAGTTAGGGAGTGTTCAAAAAAATCCGTATCTGAATCCGAAATATCCGAAAAAATCGGATATCCGAAAGTTGGATATCCGGAATTTCGGATTCGGATACCTGTTTTGAAAATTTTCAGATAGTTCGGATATCCGATATCCGAAATAGTTTTTTATTTCGGATATTTTTTCGGATATTCGGATATTTTTTCGGATAATTTTTCGGATATTCGAATATTTTTCGGATATTTCGGATAATTTTAAGATATTTTTCGGATATCTGGATAGTTTTCGGATATCTGAATAATTTTCGGATATTTGGATATCTGAAATATATATTTTTTAAATTTTTTATTTTTTTTTTCCTGATTTCGGATATCCGAAAATGAACACCCTTAGCTGTGTGAGTTGCTTCTCTAAAGAGACGTACACTTTAAAACTCTTTGAAAATGGATATTTTTAAAAAGTATATAATAAAAATTAGTATGTGTACTTAAAAATTTAAAACATACTAAAAATTATTTGTTAAAATATTTAGAAACAATACATGAGAAAATAAACTAGTGTTATTTAGCTAAGGGTGCTCAAATGTTCGAATATAATTTTATTCAGTTTGAAATTTTTTGCCTATAAACCTAACAAATCCAAATTAAAGAGATGTATACCCGAAATGAATTCAACCAATTTCAATTTGTATCGATTTATACCGGATGAATGAGATGATTTAGGAAGATGACGATACATACAAGATAAAGTGACAAAGTTTTAAGGGATATGAATTCAACACTACAACAATCAAATAAGTGGTTTCATTGTTGAAATTGTGATGAGCGAGACGTTGGCAAAGGATGCTAAATGGAACTGCATATTTTCTTATAACACGACATAACAAGTTAGGAGACACCTGACAAAGTGACACTCCATTTTGGAGTTGCAAACTTCAACACGGAATAAGACGTCGTTGTCAAAACAAATACTTATGATCAAACGTCTAACAAACCGTGACGTCCCACATGGTAAAAAAAAACAACAAAGGAACGAAGGATGCAATCTTTTACCATCAACGAACTACAAAGAATCCGCTAGAGAGCATACCAGAGTCGATAAAAAATTTGTCAATATGCAATAACAAACATAATACAACAATAACCTAAAATTGTTGTGAACTTCAACTAATCACATGTTTTAAATTACCAATAAGACGAATAAGATGAATCTTTCTACTATAATAAAAAAAAATGTTATTTTGTCACTTGTCATAACATTCATAATCTGTTGTCATATGATGATTAATAAGACAATCACATTTATTAAGTGCAGTTAATTTAATTGATTGATTTTTATCAATACAATAAATTATTCAAATTTTCAAATAAATCAATATTTCTACCATGGGAAAAGATAAAATGAAAACCACATCTCAATGAGAAAACCGCGAAAACCATCCAAAAATCACGTAAAAAGAACGTATTTTTTTTGAAACTTTTTTTACATGTTTGTAACACTATTGGACACATTAAAAAAAAAAATAAAAAAAGGGACCGACCAAATATTTTTAAAAAAAAATTTATAAACCCACGTAAAACCTACGTAACAAAACGTAAAATAAAAAAAATTTTACGTTTTGTTACGTAGGTTTTACGTGGGTTTATAAATTTTTTTTTTAAAAAATATTTGGTCTGTGTTTTTTTGATTTTTTTTATAAAAATGTGTAAAACAGTGTACAAACATGTAAAAAAATTTCAAAAAAAAAACGTTTTTTTTACGTGATTTTTGCATGGTTTTCACGGTTTTCACGGTTTTCTCATTGAGATGTGGTTTTCATTTTAACCATACCCTTTCTACCATTTATTAAAAATATTAATTTAGCTCATTAATTATTAGTTGTTTCAATATTTAGCTACCAAACATGTTGACAATAAATACACAATTTGCTTCTATTTACAATAGGTGGGTTTGCACTTAAACCATCCAATATTTACATATGGTCAATTATATGTAGTAAGATTATAAACAGAACACAAAAATGTTGTATATAAAAAAAGGATTCAACAATTTATTAAAATTTTGCTGTAATTTTCATAGTAACTTATTTTATGTTACAATATGTAATGTTAGTTATTTAAATTATTGCATTTTTGTTAATTTTCGTATTTGTTATTCAACATGTGTATTACACGGGTTTATAACCTATTACATATTATATAAAAAAAACATAATGTGTAACAACTAACAAGGTGTGTTTTTTTAGTTTTGAAATAATTAAAATATGTTTATGATTTCTCTTTTTAAATTTATAATTGTTATAATCTATAGCATGCTAATGTGTGCGACTTGTAGTTGACGACATTAGCTGTTTATGTGATACTAGGTTATAGACCCGTGTAGTACACGGGGTTTGCGAATAAAAAATAATGGGATTTTATAATTATGTTTCATGAATTTATGTAATTAAAATAATTTTATTGTATCTTTTTAAATTTACATGATTATATTAATACTAATAATATTTGTTATACCTTTTTTTATACAGAAAAACTTTAAAGATAAAAATTTATTTTATAAAAAAATAAAAATTTATTTTTATAATTTAATTATATTATTTACTAAGTTAAATAAAACTATTAATATTAATAGGATATAGAAGATAAAAAAAGACAAAATTTAATAAAAACGACATATAAATATTTATGATGAGAGAGATGTGGGAAAAAAATCTTTAAGTGGCATAAAATGTTGACAAGTAGCATATCAAAACATTTATTTATTATATAGTATAGTATAGATATAGATATAGATATAGATATAGATATAGATGTGGTTAAAACAACCATCAAGCCTATTATGAGATGAAAAATTCCTTATTTCAATTTATTTATACTCTAAATGATATTTGAAAAAAAAAAATTAAAAAGAAATATAAGCGAAACATTGAAGATCGTAAAAAGACGAATAGCGAATTGAGTTTTTTTTTTCACTTAGTAAACAAATATAGTTGTTAAAAAAATTAGATTAAAATTTCATAAATAAAAATGTTTGAGCATTACCATTTTCAAAAGAAACAATTTTATAGTAGTTATAAGCTAAACACATTATAATTTTAATCTTAAAAAAAGTAATGATTATATATTATAATATAAAAAAATATATTTTTATTATAATCTATCTACTTCAATAAAAAAGTATCGTGTCCTGTTGAAATATATTTTTCCTGCCTTTCTCTTTTGAAAGTACTAATATTTTTTAGCAAATAAATTATATAATTAAATATTAAAAAATCTTCTAAATATAATAATGAATTATTTACTAAAACTAAAAAAACTATAAGAAAATTCGTTTAATATTATTTAAAATATAATTTTATAATTATTATATACTTAATATTTATTGTTATGTATAAGTTTTAGATATCAATAAATTTTGTTTTATCAAAATTGATAAATCCTTACGTAAAATTGTTTATAACATTTCAGATTTTAAGTCACGTAATATATAGGTTTTTAAGTTAATTAAATATATATAATTTATAATAAAAGGGTAAAAATTTTGACACTTGTCATATTCTCAAACTACTATTATCACTTGTTACATTATTATTGTCCTTTGTCAATTACTTATCATTCCATTTATCTCATATTAAAAATCATATTGTCTCTCTAATTAAATAAAATTTTCGTCTTATTAGATAATTATAATAATAAAAACTAACATTATTATATTTTTATAGTAAAACACACTTAATTTTTTTTTTTATAAAATACGTCAAAATTTTCTAAAAATAAAATGTTTTTAGAGCAAGAAATATTTTATTTTCAAAAAAAAAAATTATATAAAACACAAGTATCTTATAAAATGATTTTACTAAAAATAAAATGAGTTTTAAAACAATGAGAATTTTTATAAGCAAATTATGTTTTTTAATTTATTTAAATGATAGAGAAAGTAACACTTTTGGTCTATTATGTTTAACGCTTTTTTAAATTGAGTTGTTTACCTTTAATTTATATAAAGTTAATTTTTAATATAATACATTGATTAAGTTTTTAAAGTTTTTAGTCATTTTTTTAAAGATATCAATTGTTACATATCATAAGGCCATGTATCATTTTTGTATGATTAAAGCTTTTAAATTTTTTATTAATTAATATATTTATTAATATGCCAAAATATCAATTTATAATTGCTAAATTTTAATTATGAATTATTTAATATTTTAAATTATATCCGTGACACTTTAATAACAAAGTATATAAATATAAACATAGACCAACAATATATATATGCAAGTTATGACATGGATAAATCTAAAACCTGATATAAATATAAACTATAAAATGAGACCATTTCATCTGAGCCCTAAATAGAAAGGCCCATCGCCATTTCTGTTCCTATCAAAAACCGATCAGTGCGTTCTTCGTTTGTTTTTAGGTACAAATGCAACTTTCTCCGTTTGAGTTCTCAGATCTTTGCTTGTAATTTCATATTCAAATCCAATATTGTTCAATCTCAATTCGCAAAACATTGGCTTATATTTTTTTACCGCATCGATTTTGCCTTCATTGGTTAGCAAAAACCAAACCCTCAATTTCCCCCTCTGCTTCTAACCCACCACAAATTCAAGCTATTGTTGTGTACATATTCATTATAACCCTCATCGGATTAGAGTTAGGTTTTTGGATCTGCGGCTAGTCGATCGATTAGTTTTCAGTAGGGTGTAGGGGAGATTACGGTAGACAGTTTCGAAATGAATAATAATAGCACGAGGAGGAGGGGGGGAGGTATCCACCGGGAATCGGTCGGGTGGCGGTGGCGGTGGCGGAAGTTATCATGGAAACCCTAATTCTAATTTCACAAACAGAAGAATTACCAACAACAGTATTCGAAAGGCTACCAGTGCACCAACAGCAGTTTCAACAACAGCAGCAGCAGCAACAAACAACAGTGGCTGAGAAGAAAACCCTGGGAAATGATTCGAGTGCCGGTTGCTGAAGTTGAAAAGAGTATACAGTCGGAAACTGCCGACT